>SNQJ01S0034915.1:0-34587 GCA_010110895.2 Picea sitchensis
AGGGAGAGGGGTGGACAACAACCCTGCCACCGCCTGCTAGCACTCCCGCCGTGGCTCGAACTGTAGGTTAAGGATTACCTAGTTCGAGAGGACCCACGATGTCATGAGGGCCGACTGCGACAATCGCTCACGATGATTCTAAGGGGCGCGCAATAAGCCGGGGGCCTTATTCCTTAGAACCCTTAGTGTCCTAAAAGTTCACCTGGTGGAGTGTTGACTCCAGGGGTTATAGAGGTCTACCAATCAGTTCAATCGGCGAGTGGCACCCTTGGAGGACGTTGTGCATCCTGAAGGGTACGTCGCCAAAAGAAATTCCAGAGGTGAGTGGCACCCTTGGCGCACGTGGTGCGTCCTGAAGGGCACGTCGCAATAAAGGTGGTTGAAGGAGTCAGCCTAATTAGCCTTAAGTCTTCAGCACCTGAATAAAACCTTAAGCAATTCCCTTAACCAATCTTCTCCTAGCTCAGAATCTAAACCCTAAGCTTAAGACCTTCTAGAAAAGGGGGGGGGAATTTAGAGTGGCCTTAACAAATGAAAATTCAAAAAAAAAAGAAAACAAAAACTCAGACCATTATCCTCTCATTATCCTTGTCTACTTAATTAAACTATCCTCCATCGCCTTGATATTCCAGTAATCCATCTCGCTTTTACTTGTCCAGTTCACATTACTAAATCGCCATCCCTCCCCGTAATTCCTCTTTATCCGTTTTATGTAATACATTTACTTTTCCCCTATACATGTTTTCCATCACCTTAATCTCTCTTTATCCTAGATATACATATTAATGGTGAATTTAAATGATGGATAATGATAATTTACTATGATGAATGCATGCTTATAAATAAATAAATAAATAAAATTAAAATATATATATATATATGCATATATTATAACCAAATGGTGGCTTATTCCTAAACCTTAAATTTTAAGAATAATGAAAATGATAAATGGATTCTCTTTCTGAAAGTTTATTAATCCCTACCGCCTCTACCTTTGATAAAAATTTACGCATGTAAAAATAAAAGGGAATTAATAATGAGCGCACATACTCTTTGAGTTTTAAAAAAGAAAAAAAAATTGAAAACAAAATAAAATAAAAAGAGAAATAAGAAAATAAAAGGGAAAAGGGGGGGGAAACCTAAAAGGGGGAGGATTTAGGGTTTGAGACTGGATAAAAGAAGGGAGGAGGGGGAAAGAAGGGTACTTTTTGGATATTGGTATTGTTATGCTGCCAGACTAGAGACTGGACTGATTTATTGTAGGAGTTGGGGATTCTCAACAAACTTGAGTGGTAGCTCATCCTTGGAGGCGAGTTGAGAAGCTAGTTACTTTCTGATTGTGTGTGGCCCCTTTGCGGCTCGGAGGGCTGATGGGGAAGAAGAGTACCCCTAGCATTTGGCTGGGAGGTACCGGTGGGTCCTTTGCGGTCGGTAAGCAGGAGCAAGAGCTGCAGGAGCACAAGAAGCAATTGCTGCAAGCATTAAGGACACAGGTATGTAAATCTCTGGGCGTTTTTGTCTTGTTGCGTGTGTCTATAAAGTGAAGTTTTAATGGTTACTGTGTGTTTAGTAGTTTTTGTTGTTATATTTGAGGAATGACTTCAGTTATAATAAGTATTAGATAGAATGGTTGCAATTCTTTTTACTGGGCGTTTTCCACTGTGGGTTTCTCCTTTTCTGGGATGGGCATTTTTATATGTATAATGGGAATTTCTCCTTCCTTTTCGGTGGGTTTTCTTCTTTTTATCTGGTCGTTTTTTTATATACTTTGGCGTGTGTTTTTCTGGGGGTTCCCCTTTTCATTGGGCTGGGAGTCCTCCTTTCACGATCTGTGTATTATTGTATGGCTGGGTGTCTCCCTTGTGACCTGGGCGCTTCTGGATAGGCGTACTTCTTTATTTCACCAGCCAGAAGGGATAGACTTCCTATCATTGCCATCTTGCAGTGTGCAATAGTCATCCTGGTACCCCGCATTTAGGTCCTTAGGCTCCTCAAGATTGCCAAGGATTCATTTCAGATGGTTATAGGTGTTTTACTATGTATTCAATCGACCAGTTAATTCTGCCTTTGCCTTAGATTCAATGCTTCCACATTTAAGAGCGTGAAGATTTTAACTTACGTTGTATTCATTCTATTTCTGCGCCTGGACGTGTTATCGCACAGAGCGCCGATTTTTAACCTAACCTTCCACTCAGATTTTATATTTACTTATATTTAAGAGCCTTAGATCTCAGAATGTAGTCTAGACGTTTTAATTCGACGCATTCACATTAAGAGCATTAAGATTTTATTTTATGCCTGTTTTGGCGCCTGGACGTGTATGGAGACGAATATTTCTGTAATGTGTTCATGGGAAACAACATCTCCACTGTTTTATTGTTACATTTCTATTGGCTTGTCATCGACTGAAGTACTATCAGTGTAAATGCTTTTTCTTTTCACTTGCTCCAGGTACATAGGATACCTAAATGCTTTTGCGTTTCGATTCCTTTAAAAATAGTTTAATTATCCTAAGTAGAATGCTTTTATCATTTAAAAAAAGGGGGGGGTTTTATTCAAATTACAATCTCGACACTAATATTTACATAAACACGGACACAATCTCTCTAAATTTACACGTCTCCAGCATGTCGATGTTATTTTAATCTTGGATAAAACGAATATTTTTTTTAAAACCTAGCATATTACTCGCCCAGCATGTGAAACGATTCAATTCACCCTAAGCCTTTATTCTTCACTCGCCCAACATGTTGATGTTATTTTAATCTCGGATAAAACAAATGTTCTTTTAAAAACCTAGCATATTACTCGCCCAGCATGTTGATGTTACTTTACTCTTGGATAAAACAATTATTTTCTTAAACCTAGGATAGTACTCGCCAAGCCTATGGATGTTATTTATTTCTCGGATCAGACAAATTTTTAAAAACCTAGCATATAAGATAATGGGAGTTTCGATAACCAAGGAGAATGGGGTTCAACTCATGGAATTCGAAATCTAGAAAGCAGGAATAATTGCCCCAGAATCGACTTGTCGTCCTCCGTTAATCTCCTTTTCCTGTCCATTCTGGTTGATTCCAGTAACTGTCTACGTGGTTGTAATGGCGGATTCAACTAACTGAAATCACATGCCGAGTTAGCGTCCAAAGGTATTTCGGATTTTGAATCGTGTGCGCCGTCCACTGGCATCCCTTCCTCGAAATTCTAGGTGGTGGTCGTTTTTATTTTCTCCTTTTCTGGCCTGCGTCTTACAGCCATGACTTACCCTTACAGCTATTACTTGCCCGCATTCCTCCTCGGGGGTCTGCTCATTTGAAATGGTCGTCGATTAATAGACAGCGAAGAGGAAAAATTTGGTTTATTTATTCTTAAAGTTGATTTATTTATTTTTAAAAGTTAATGGTTGATAATTTACATATATAAAAAACGATTATTATGATAATCAACAATTGTGTAGTTTTTATTGTTTATGTAAAGCAAGATTGGTTCCTCATTTGTCATTGAGTCGGGATTTATTCGTTCATTAATCATTTAAAAAAGGGGGGGGGGGTTATTTCTTTAATTGTTTCTCATTTACGGTATGGATGTCTTTATTAATGTATTTGGGATTTAGTTAGCGGATAGGCGTGGTCATTTAATGAAAAGGTATATTTAGATTTGACTTCGCACCAATTCCACACAATTACCCTCCACCAAATTATTCGCATGATTTTAATTAATATTTGTTAATTTGCAAGGAGTACACTTGATGTCGGCAATGCTATATTGTTTAAATTGGATGCAATAATAATAGTTGTTAAACAGAAATATTAATATTGGTTAAAGCCAAAATTTTAATATTTGCTAGATGGCAATGGTAATGCTTATTCAAATGGAAATATTAATAATTGTTTTATTGCCTTGGTACTAATAGTTTAATTTGCAATAATAAGGTTGTTTAATCTGCTGAGGCAATGATGATGTTTGATTCGCAAAATTTAATAGTTGTTTAATTACCATGATATTACTTGTTAATTTGCAATAATCAGGTTGTTTTAATTTGCGAGGGAATTGATGATGGTGGATTCGCAATTTTAATAGTTGTTTAATTTCCATGATATTACTTGTTAGTTTGCAATAATCAGGTTGTTTTAATTTGCAAGGGAATTGATGATGGTGGATTCACAATTTTAATAGTTGTTTAATTGCCATGATATTACTTGTTAATTTGCAATAATCAGGTTGTTTTAATTTGCGAGGGAATTGATGATAGTGGATTCGCAATTTTAATAGTTGTTTAATTGTCATGATATTACTTGTTAATTTGCAATAATCAGGTTGTTTTAAATTGCGATGGAATTGATGATGGTCGATTCACAATGTTAATAGTTTTTTAATTGCCATGATATTACTTGTTAACTTGCAATGATAAGGTTGTTTTAATTGCCAGGGAATTAATCATGGTTGATTCGCAACTTAATATTTGTTTAATTGCCATGAAATTACTTGTCAAGTCGCAATAATAAGGGTCATTTTAATTTGCAAGGTCAATGATGATGGGTGAGTCACAATGTTAATATTGTTTAATTGAACTGTTCGGGGTGATGTCTAAGAGTGCTAGGTTATTATTCGTTAAATTGAAGCGTTGATGATAAGGTCTTCGTAGATTAATAATAATTAATGGAGCATTTTGATCCTGATTGATGTCTTCAGTTCTCAATAGGAGTGGGTCGTTATTAGAGTCCTCCTGACTTGCGTCTCCCGTAGAGGTCATGATTGTCCCTGATTTTGTAGTACTTGGTGGTATTGTTTTGCGTAGTATGTTCGTGTCGGGCGGGATATAGACACCTCTTGTAGCTTAGTATTTATGTCTGTGTGTAAATCCGGTGGAAGGAATCCAGTGTTGTATCAAGTGTCTCGTGCTATTTAAAGGCACAGTTCCACTCTTGCGACACACTCTGAGTCGTATCAGTAGTCTCGGGCTATTTAAAGGTACAGTTCCACTACTGCGACTCTACTGTTGGATTCTTTCATTCTGTGGCAACACTGTACCTTACCCCTGGTGTCCTTTTCTGCTTACAGCTGCTAGTTGCACGCCTTATGTCCAGGGGCATTTATTTCTTGTTATCACTGTGATATGTTGGGTCGTCTTTTTTGTGTTCATCTTACTTGCGTCTTGTTGGTTCGAGTGGTGACGTAGAGTCAAGGGGGTTGTTTCTTCTACACGTGTGTACACACTTTAAACAAAAAAAAAAAAATTGCACCTGTTGACAGAGTTGTTGTCCTTAAGTAGGAGGGTTGTTTCAACAGATCCCACATGATGATAATGACTATTTTTAATTAATGAGAATTAATTATCACACATTTCTCTTGATACTTGTGTATGCAAATGACGATTACCTTTTAATAAAAAAAATTCGCCAAATGTACTATGGGGGAAATTTGAACAATAAATTGACCCCTAATTGTTTATTAAGGGGTAACTATCAAAGAGGAAATCAAAGTTATACATGTAATACTCACACTTACCTTAGTGCATTGGAAGTGGAAACAAATGGTGAATAAGAAGAAGGGAGAACAATTCTATGGAGACACAGCGAATTTGTCGGCTCCTGAATGTAGGGATTTACAGTGATCTATAATGTATAAATGGTATTCTAAGCTATATCTAGAGGAAATATAAAAAAAAAAGTCAATATAGTGGGGATAGTGAAATATGGAAGTGTTCCTGAGGCATTTGATTTTAGAGAACTAGTCACCTGGTGCGTTAAGAGATTCGATTCAAAGAATCAAGTCATTGAGGTTAAGGAAAGAGAAAGAATGTATGTCCCTTTAACACCCAATACTTTTAGAATGATCTTACATCTCCCAGCATAAAAAAAAAAATCCTAAATATTCTTGAAATGGATTCCTTCTTGGATACTCAAGGTGGTGGCATGTCTTTTCTCAAGGATATTTTGGTACATCCCCCAGTGGGATCCTTGAATATTAATTAAATAAACACATGCATGTTGGCTCGGTAATTTAAATAATTCACCTAGATTTTTGCATGAATGTTGGGTCAAGAATCAATAACATATGTCCCTAGGTATGTTCTATATGTAATCCATTGCTCAGTAAAGATAGGCACCATCTTCCATTGGGCCCAAGTTATCTTGAATGAGATTTACCACAAATTTCCTAGTTTCATTCAAGCTAAGAGGTTCTACATGAAATGTTACTTAGATATTTCTCTTGCATATTGTAATACATTTGAGGGAACGCTCCCAAGGGGAAATGTCAATTTTGGTGTCCAACACTATGGAAGAACAAGGCCCCATTTTATTTTTACCAAATCCAAGATTCCTTCGTCAAGGAGTGTGAAATTATGCTCACAGGGACTCAACCATCTAGGGTGATAGAAGAGGCCATGTATTTTCTTAGGGGGAAATGAGTGTGTATTTAAAGAGTAGTTCACATACACAAGACTATTTTCCTTTGAAGGGAAGTTGCTACTTCTTCCCCAATTTTTGTGTGATGGTTTTTTTTAGTATGAGTTGTGTAGATAGTAAAGGAAATGGTCTCTATTATTTATAAGAAGAGAAAGAGGAAATGTATTCCCATGCCCTTCAATATTGTCAAAATTAATGTGAGAATTTCATCAATTCTTACCAAGATGGAAGGATTATTCAGGTGCTTTAATATGAAAGAAGCACATGATCATTGTCATTTTGATATGAAAGGTATTTTTTACTTCTCATATGGTATCAATTGGTTATGTCTTAGATTTTAATAGGGTGCAATAAATTATTGAAAGAGGCAATGGAAATGAGGACTCTCATGTCGAGGCCAAGATGACAACCACCTCAAGAAAAATTACTTCGAAAAAGAAGAAACAAGAGACCCATGAAGATGTACTTACAAGGGTAAGTTAAAATTTTAGTGAAGTAGAGGTCTCTCCACTACTATATATGGGGAGAAAAAATATGTTGTACTCTGAAAGTATCAATAAAATTGACCGTACTATTAGATTTTACTTTCATTTTTTGTATTTAAAGAAAAAAAACAACCTTCGTTGAATATCCGATGAAATTGTTGGATAGTTGGTTTGGAAAATGAGTTGTCATTCATGTCAACACTTGGAGAGTGATCTTGTAGATTCATATCAACCCTTGCAGAAGTCTGGAATCCCTAGAGATGTCGATGAGATCATTGGAAAATTGTTTATCATGTATGATCGAGATTTATTATGAGTTAGTTGATGTCAACATATGTGATGGAAACATTTGATGAAGTCTACATGAATCCACTAAGGTGTGGTTATGGTACCCAAAGTTGAATGAGTTTTATGGAAATGAAGGATAGTGAAATTGCAGGTAAGACTATCATAGATGGATAGTACTCATCGTGACACTTCTGGTAATATGTGTAACACAATGTGATTCCTCACAGTTATGGATATATGAACTTTTGAAGTTGGAAGCCCCGAAGAATGGGAAAGGGGCCCCTAGTTTGTTAAAAGTCTTGGTCAAAGGGTAAAGTGGTCGTAACAAGAAACCCATAAAATAAGGAAAGAGGTTACCTAGAATTAGTATAAATACACCTAAAGGAGTATCTCATTTGAAAATATAAACTTACATTGAATATCTATCTTATGAATGTTATGGTGTAGTATTATGATCTTTTCAGTTTGTGACAACATTTTTCTGATGTTGCAAAGGTCTGGAGTAGCAAAAGTTTCAAAGTTGTAGAAAACTGGTAACCCTAGTTTTCTGAGGTTATACATGGTATGCATAAGCACAAGTTGCAACATACGCGAGTTGCAGAAGGGAAAGTCACATACATATGTAGGGTGAAGGAGGATAGGTCGAGGATCTCAGGAAAAGATTTGAACAAGAATGGTTGGTTGAGTTGCAGCAAGGTTTGATGGTATATCATAGTTGCTTCATGATCTAAGATAGTATGCTTCAGGTTTTCATGAGTAAAGGTATGTCTTTTATGTATTTGTTTGTGGCTTGTATATTGGATGGTATGGAACATGTTTAAGGAATTTCTTGGAGGCCCTTGATGGTACATTATTGCATATGGTTGAGTTGATATTGTTGCATGCTTGAGACATATGGTATATGGTATGGTATAGGTGTTGATGTACATGATTGATGTGCATGGTTAGCATATTCTATGGTGTTGATGTGCATGTACATGGTTGACGTACATGGTTTATACATGGTATGGTAAATGAATGGTACTTGGTATACATGGTTGATGGTCGAGGAATATGATATAGGCTGAGGTGCATGGTTGATGCATGGTATGGTACAAGTGTTGGTGCGTGGTTGATGCATGGTTTGGTACATGTGTTGGTGCATGGTATATGAACTTATTGTGATACAGGTTGTGGCACATGGTTTATGGTTTGGGTATATGATTTGGATCATGGTTGAGACACATATATTATGATGGTATGTTGGTTATCTTGGTACATTCTTGGTAGAGGAATGTATTGGTGATGTTCAACATCTAGTTGAGAGGTCTATGATCCATGTGAGAGGATATAGTTGAGTATCGGTGATAGTGATAGGTTTCACAAGTTGATAGTGATAGGTTGGATAAGTTGGTAGTGATAGGTTGGATACAATGATAGGTTGGAAGGTTCTAGGTTGATGTGACAGTGGCAGAGAGAGTGGTAGTGAAAATGGAAGTGATTGTGGTAGTGAAAATTGGTCTGCACTTATATTTCCGGGCTGAAAGACATGGAAAGGAAACATGGTTGTATCCTCCTTCCATTTGGATCTAGAGAATTAGGGATTTGGAGCTTCCTTGAGGTTGGATACTAAGAAATAGGTGGTTTTATCCACCTTCCGGGTGGATCCATAGAGCCCATGGGGTTGTAGACTCATTTTTTTTGGAGCCATCAAATTCAAGGAGTTGTAGCTTCCATCAGGTTGGAGCCTGTAAAAAGGGGGTTGTATCATCCTTCCAGTTGTAGATGGAGAATTTGGAAGCTGGGGCTTCCTATGAATGAATTATTGATACATATAAGAAAGAATTATGTGGTTTTATCCCATTTGGTTTTCCACATAAATACTGGTGTTATGTGATGTTGCTTATTTGTACCATTTGGGTTTCCACAACATCGGGTGTTGATTTGATGTTGCTTATTATTACATGCCTATGATATATATATATATATATATATATATATATATATATATATATATATATATATATATATATATATATATATTGGAATGGAATCATAGATGATGGGCATTGATGATATACTGATTAGGACACTGTTGATTAAGTTTATGTTTATATATTGTGGTTAGAAGTTGTAAAAGTGATCAAACTAATTCACCCCCCCATATGAGTATTCCAACAATCGGTATTAGAGAAGGTTCCTTTAAGGAAACAATTTAACCACTAGAAGGTAGATCATGGATTATAGTATGAATGGAGCACAAATGTTCAATGGTCAGAAGGGTCTGAAGTATGAATTATGGAGTTGCAGGATGAGGTGTTTTTAAAGGAACAAGGATATGATGTTTGGAACTTAGTGGTTACATGATATAATTCTACAAAGAAAAAAAGATTGTATACATGAAGAAATTTAAAATGAGCAAAAGAATATCAATGGATTTTATCTTGGAAGGATTGCATGATTCAATAAAGGACAAAGTGGGAAAATTTTCATAAGATAAAGAGCTTGAGGCTAAGCTACATAATGTATATTCTTCTCCCATTATAGAGTCATAGATTGTTGAATATGATGTAGGTACAGAACAAGAGGTAAGATGCTCATCATGTCAGAAAGATTTGGAAGAAGAAGAGTTTGTAGTCAACAAAAGTGAGTTATTTTTATTTAATTGTGAAGAGAGTGGACATCTTGAAATTGAATTCCCTTATTTGAATAATGAAAGTGATGAGACATAAAATTCCAATGAAATAGAAGACAACCCTGAAAAAAATAATGAAGCAAAATTCATTCAACGAGAAAGAGAACTTGAAGATGAAATAATCACACTGAAGATCCAACTTGAAGAAGCAAATAAAACAGAAGAAGTCACGAGGAATCAGATGTTGAAGAAAGAAGAATATCAAAACACCAAATATAGAGAATTCGAGTAGAGGATCATGATGTTAAAGAGTCATCTAGAAGAAGAAGGAAGGACTGAAGAAACTCTTAAGGATTAGAAGAAATGTTTGGAGACAAAAATAACAACATAGAAGGAAGAAGCAAAAAAGAGAGATGATATATTGACAGATCATCTTAAATAAATAATTGATGAATTAAATAATCTTGAAGTAGAATTTGGTCAAGAAGGGAGAACACTTTAAAAATAAATTTTCTCCTTGAAAATAAAACTTGAAGAAGCAAAGAGCATGGAAGAAGTCATGAAGAGTTAGATGATGAAGAAAGAAGAAGAGGTTGAGAATCTTGAATAATAATTTGTCACATTGAAATTTAAAATCTTCAAGCTCAGAAAGAATGTTAAAGAGACAAAAACATCCACCTCGTCAGTAGAAATATTGAAGAGAATCCATCTAGGTCACTAGAAAACAAGAATGAAGAAAAGAGTAAGAGTGATGCATAAGTACTCAAAGGAAGGAATCATGGTCAACAAGAATCAAAGAAGAAAAATTATACTAGAAACACATCTTCAACAATACCTACCATATTAAGGAAAAAAAGAATCTTCAACCATGATGAAGATATCCACAGAAGAGAAGATCATGATCAACCAAGAAAGGAATTTAGAAGGACCAGGAAAAAAAAAGAATATCAATCACTCCTAGTTGTGTAAATTTATTTTATGATCATTGCTTTTATTGTACTAACTTTGGACATAAGGTTGCAGATTGCAGGGCTTATGAAAGAAATGTCCATACAAGAAAATCTTATGTGGCGACACATGACATTCAATGTTACAAGTTCCATAACTATGGACACATATCTTGTGACTGTAGAAGCATGATGGATACTTCTTTGAAAAAGAACACTAATATCATATATAATAAGTTTTGGAAAATAAAACAAGAATAGGAAAAGGAAGATCATATGAATGAAGGACACCAAGAAGTCATACTCTCAGGATTGAAAATAGTACAAGATAAATAAAAATCTATAGGGAAAAACAAATATGTCATATGTGTTATAGGATAAATCGGTGAATGTGGACATAAACTAATCTCGCTAGATCCACCTGGATCTAGAACAAAACAAGACAAGACATGACACTTTCCATGGTTTCTACCATTGAATTTATCACCAAAGAAGGAATGTATGACATACATTTATATATCACTTCCATATATCTCTGTTGTCCATGATTCACTCTGGTTCTCTTGTGAGATCATATCTATAATGACACAAACCAACCAAAGTGGAAGAAACAATTGTAGATTCAATGGAAACCTAAACATGTGATCAAGGAGTCGTGTAATAAAACACTAATGATTTTATGGGAAAGAAACATGATGTTGTATCATATTAAGTAAAAGTGGAATATACAACCAAAGTTCCTTGATGTCACAAGTTCCCTTTCGGTGGTCCTTTGTTCGAACACACACATACACTTTCTTTGAATTTGCATGAAGATAATCCACAAAGCTTGATGGACAAATTGATGCCCCAAGCATCAATTGTATCAGGATTCTTTACATAGTCTTCAACTTATTCTTTTCTCAATCTTGCTTAGCTGTGTTTAACCTTTTCCATGAGAATCCCATTATTATATAGGAGAAGTTGCAGTGGTTAAAGGGATGAGGATTATCCCACTAGATCATAGAAGTCAGTAGGATTGTAACCATACGGATGCCACCTCACATTCCAGAAGCTTCCCCTTCTACAAACTTCTTGAACCTCTTTCCTATTTTGGCTTTCAAATGCCATTACACCCTGCCTATATAGCATCCTGCAGAAATCTCGAAGGCCAACTATAGAGAAGCCTACATAAATCTTTGATTTCTGCACTGTACACTATGGGTAGCCTACAACGTCCTTCGAAAAAGTAGTCTTACAGAGGAGGAAAGTAGTCACTTTTCTCAGGCAAAAGATGATTTTGAGGGCTTGATTACATGCTTGTAAATTCATCATCGGGGTGACCAAAATAATGTGTAACATAATTCCCCCCAAAGTATGAGGTCGAAATTGGTGATGACCAAAATACTTTTTAAAATACGTGTGTGTGTCGAGAAAAAAGAATGCACCAATCGAGAACCTGCAAACAAACAATCATCTTTACAATATGATACCATATCTGAAGTAGGCATTCCCATGTTTAGAATACAAGTGATTGAACTCATAAGTGTAAGTCATGACCAGTAATAGTACAATGTGGATCCATGTCATCAAAATGTTACATAGCCACAAAAAATACATTGTGGATCTATGTATGAGAAAAATTCAGATGCAACCATAGCCATAAGACATACAAAGTGGATCTATGTGTCAACACAAATCATCAATATTCCATTGCAACCTGGACCATGAATGATGATATCTAGGATCTTCAAATCGTTGTCCATAAGTACAAATCTAGCCATGTGATTATAGGTGTCGAAGCTAAACATGGTCAAAAACCGCTTGATTACTGATTATTTATGAAAACCGTTAAGAAGCGTGAGGGAAATCACCATTGATGTCAATGAATTCCAAGGTACTGGAGTACAATCCAATGAATATTAATGAATGATATGAAGTTGAACATTCGATGGAATCTTTTGATCAGGGACCAATGATGTGAATCCACTGTTAAGAGCGAAGAAAATTTCCATTAGGGCATACAGGCTCTAAGGTACTAAATTATTTCTATGTCTCATCCCTAGATAATGAGTTGAAGTCGAAAGGAATAGACTCATCATAGGAGGGCCTTGATGTATCCCCCTTCAATGACACAAAATAAGTAACATATTCAGGATAGAGTGAAACATGAATATGATTTGAAACTAATAGAGGGAAAGCCGACATGGTAGGAATTAACAATTGCATATGGTCGACTCAAGAGAGGGCTTATTTGGACTACTCTTGAAAATATGGATGACACGATGAAAGTCTTGGAAGCATTGACTCAAAGATGACCCAAGATGTAAAATTGTAGAATGTCAGACGAGAGACAAATGGATTTCCCAACCCAAATTAAAATGATGAAAGGGGGTGCCATGTTCAAGAGCGACTAGTACTTCCACTAACACAGATGGAGAGACACATTTATTTCCCAAATTTTCCCTCACCATTTATCGAGAGTACCTATTTATTTTTACACAAGATTGAGGAGGATAAAATATGCCTGTAATGTAAGCTCATCCTTCGGATGAGTCCCTCGGAGTACTTTTAACGAAACCTAAGAAGGAGTGGTTTGGTCCCATGTGGGTATTTCGATTTCTTTTAACGAGTCGAAAGATAGAAAACTCAGGGGTTTTTCATTTTTATAGAGTCTGGAAAATACTTAAAGAGAACTCTCTCAGTTCCTTTTTCATAAAATAGTTCGACAGGACCAACAAAGTGATAAACTATCGCCCATCGAATGTTTTATTCAAATACTTTTACGAACGTGAATAGAACAAGGTCGCTCAACAATCTTTTTGTTTGTATTGAGTGTGAAAAGAGATTAAATGATACTCCATGTGTGTCTCTTTTCATGTTACCAAGACAAGTATGAAAGGACAAAAAAATTATACTCGGTTGCATTCTCATAAATTTTTAAGCACGAGAATGAATGAAGAGCGAACTCGAGCTTTTACTAAAAAACTCTAAAAGGTATCGATATCCATAACGAAGAGAAAACAAATTACGAAAAAAAGATCCATACTCCATTAATTAGGACTCTAGTATTCTTCCTGCAAGAAACAAGACACTCACGAGACTATTAGTTTTGAGGGTTTATAACCAAACACATTCATATAATATAAAATATTATGAAAAAAGGTAAAAATGAAATAAATACGAGTAAGAGCTCTTTTTTACCATTTCATTTGTATTCATTCAAGAACTTGTCTAAAAACCCCCTATTCATCCCTTAATTCGGTGGTCGATTGCAAGGAGAACATGCAATCAATTGACAAAGGGTTTCCATGAAAACATTAAGTTCATCATCTTATTCCTTTTCAATGGTTTAAAATTTGTTTTTGGTGGTCAAAAATAATTTTGTTTTGGGTGATTTTTGGGCCAGTAGGTGTGTGCTGGGGCCGCCACAGGTGGCCAATATCAGGCCCTACGTAAATCAAGGATTTTTTCAAGTTCCTAATGGCTCACCTACAAAAATCCTCCACTGTAACTGAAGCTCAGTTGCAGAAACCGAAAACCAAAAAAGAAAAGCAAGTGTTGAACCAAAAAGAATCCCAAAAGGGATGCATAAAGGTGCTAATTGTCCTCTCTTACTTCCATGCAGGTGTTTGATTGAAAAAATGTTGGAATGGAGAGAAAGTGAGCATTAAGATGATGACTCTATGGCTTTGAATGATCTCAGAACCATTGATACTCTTCAACAATGTGGCCTATTGAATTTTATCAAGATCCAGGGCATGAGAGCCCAACGAAGACTATTAGAGTACTTGGTCCATATCTGGGATGCAGAAAAAAAATTATTTCATGTGGGTGTTCATGTCCTTTCCTTGGACATTGAGGATATTTACTTTCTGACGGGGTTATTCCATCATGGGGCACGTCTGACTCTAACAGAGGGTCGATGCATTGGCTTGCCGATGAGCGAGTATATCCATTGGCACTGTGAACTTGAAATCGAAAGGTGCAAAGGTAAAGTGGCTATCTGAGGTGTGCGAGATATGACTCTCAAAACCATCCAATTTACCATTTCATGTATGGAAGGAAGTGCATTGCCGCACATGGCGCTCCAAATTTATTTTCAGTATGCCATTGAATGTTTGGAACCTCAAGTATTCAATTGCTGTGATGGTGTTCTCTGTAGTATGAAGACAAAAATCACTAAAAGTAAGAGAGGAGACCTAAATCAATTCAGGTATGGGTCCATTTTGGTGTATTTCTTCCTAGAAAGAGTCCCTCATTTGCGGTTACAGGTAGATTGGGGAATACTAGCCCCACGAGACCCAAGAATGAAATGGTTGTGTGACCTTATGGCTTTGCATGTAGCGAGACCTATTATCAAGTATAATGATGCATTTTTTGACTGGTTAAGGCCCCAAATATTGATGATTGATGATTATGCATATGTCGGCCTAGATTTTCAGGGTGATCTTGACTTGGCTCTCCCTGAGGTATTTTAGTGGGGAGATCTAGGTAAGAAAGACATTTTGTTCTTTATAGTGTTTTGTGGTTTTTAGGATATTAAATTTTTTTTTGGTTTTCTATCTAAAGACTAATCATAGACTTTGGACTATGCAAATGTAGAGATGCATTGAACTTTGGGCACATCTCCGATTTAGAGGCGAGGAGAGGCACGTGTGGTAGCAGGGTGGGATTCCGACGACTATGAGGCGATGGAGCATAACTTAGAAGGCTTGATTGCAGGCATTCCCGATATGTCGATTGAGGAGGTCCTAAGGCATTCTCAATGCCATACTGTAGGTGTGTCTGGCTCACTTAGTCAGTTACATCGCAGGGTAGCACGGACAATAGTGTGCTATCACGAGAGACATCCATGATGCTATTTTGTAGGAGCCATGGGCTCTGTATTTTGATATTTTGGTCCTTGGATGGAAAACACTTTTTTTGTAAAACATTTTCATTATATATATACATGAGGCTTCTATTGACTTACTCTGCTTTTATATAGAATGTGTAATGTATGATTGGATTTATAAATGTCTCAAATGTTTGTCTAACACATAATTAGCTAGAGCATCAGTTAATGTATTTAGACATGTAAGAATGTGTTGATATTCAATATAATCAAAATAACGTTCCAAGAGGCGAATTCGTATATATACCCATAACTGTGTAAGAATTTGGATAGTGTAGACATTACTTAACTGGAGCACTACTAGCTGTGAATCAAGTCGTACAACGAAGTGACGAATCCCAAATGAGATTGAATCAGTCAATAATTCAATGACTGTGCTATATTCTGCGATATTATTGGTTGCACGACTGAGGCAAACACCTTGTAAACTGATAATTTCTTTTGTGGGTGCATAGATTTTTCAAGCATCAGAAGCTAGGTTCTGAGTACTATGACTAGCACCATCGGCAAAGCCAATATAGGGTAGAGAAGACGTCGACATCTAGAAACCAAGCACAACGCAAGGTAAGCAGTTGGGGGTCGAAACCAAATAATGAAAAACAAACAAGAGTAACACAGAAGAGTATGGTACAGTAAAAGTACAAGAAATCATGCAGAGACGGTCTAAGAATAGTACTTCTTCAAGTAAATCTCATTTTTGTGTTCACTCAAAGGAATGCCATCATAATCTACTAACTCATAAGCTCCCTTCTCTAACACTCATTTGACGATATATGGACCATGCCATATAGCTTTGAATTTTTGGACTCCTAGTAGATCATGATCTTGTTCCTAGAGGAGAACTAGATCTCCCTTAGAGAAAACATGTGGTTTGATATGCTTGTCATATTGGGATTTTACATGTTTCTTCTAGGTTTCAATAACTAGGGTGCTATCACGACGGGTCTCATCTAATTGCATAAGATACAATAGATGTTCCTCTTCAGTAGAGGTGTTTGGGAGAAGTTTGACGGCTAGCTTCAAAGATGGTATTTCACATTCAATTGAGAGAACAAATTCAATGTTGTAGGCTAGCTGAAAGGGGGTAAATCATGTAGCATACTTCACAGACATCTGATAGACCCATAATGCCAAAAATAACATCATGTGTCAGGTGGTCTTATGGATTCCTATTATCCGATGAAGCATAGTGATAAGGATTTTATTTATTGTTTATTTATTTCTTCAACTTGGTCATTGGCCTGTGGATAATAGGGGGTTGAGTTTTCATGCCGAAGACCCAACTTGTTGGTAAGTTCAGACATCATAAATTTTTGAAAATGGCTACCATGATCAGTAATGATAGCTTGCGGGATCCCGAATCGAGTAATAATATGATTAAATATGAAAAGGGTTGCAGTTTTCCCAGTATTGTCGAAAGTAGGCATCACCTCAACCCATTTCATGAAATAATCCATAGCTACGATAATGTATCCATGCCCCTCGACCGAGTGAGGGTTACATGTCATGAAATCGATACCCTATTTTTTGAAAGATCCGAAGAAAACTACACTATGTAAGGGACCAGGATGCGATATTATCTTTTTGTTGTATGTTTGGCAAGCATGGCATTTTTGGATAGAAGAACTATAGTCTTTGAATAAAGAAGGCCAAAAATACCCTACTCGTAAGATATTTTGGGCAGTAGCATACCCAGACATGTGACCACCACATGCTCCAAAGTGGAATTCATTCAAATCTTTCTTAGCTTCATCGTAGGTGAGACATCATCGAAAAAAGGAGTTAACCCTACAATGATAAAGAGTGCCATTGAGGATAATGTAACGATGCGCTTGGTAACATATGCAACGATGGTCAGTGCTAGACAAATCGAGCCAGAAAGTTTAATTTTGGAGATAGATAATGATATAACCATACCAAAGGTCATCATAACTGATCAGAAAAAGGGATTCATCAGGTAAATAATCCTCTACTACATTCTCTGTCTCAGTGCAGGGAAGGTCACATATCAGTTCAGAAAACACCAAGTATTTATTAGACTTAGCACATTCAAATTCTAAGTCAAACTCCTGGAGAATTACTATCCATTTGGAGTATTTTCCCCCTAGCAATTGGTGTGTAAGAATGTGTTGCATGGGGTTGCAATCGGAAATTACAGTGGTCTTGTGTAATAAGATATAGTGATGAAAACATTGAAGAGCTTGAACAATTACCAAGGTCAGTTTTTCAACATGTATGTATTTGGCTTCGGTAGTCATGAGACTCCGAATCAAATAATAAATGAAATGTTCATTGTGTGAATCATATTCTTGGATAAGAACCATGGACATGGTTGATTCCGAAGAAGATAGATAAATCAAGTAATATCGGCTATAATCGAGTGGGAAAAGTAATGGGGTACGGGTTAAAGTCAGTTTCAAAGATTCGAAAGATTTGTTGGCAGTGGAATCCCATTCGAACTAAGAAACTTTCTTTAGTAGTCGAATAAATTTGAGTGTTAATTGAGCATAGTTTGGGATGAAACGACATAAAAAGTTTTCCTTCCCTTGCAAACTTTGAAGCTGGTGAAGTGAAGTATGAGGAGGGAGATTGAGGATCGCCTCGACCTTCAAAGGATCGACCCTGATCCCTTGGCGTGACATGATAAAACCTAGAAGTCGGCTTAATTCCACACAGAAAACACATTTGTGTGGGTTTAAACGTATACGGTAGAACCGAAAACAAAGGAAAATGGCTCGGAGGTGTGCCAAATGGTCACTACAATGCATGGAATGCACTGGTAGGTCATCTAGATATGGCTTTACAATGTTCTCAATTTCATGAAGAGCATAAGACATGGCACATTGAAAAGTTGCACCGACGTTATTTAAACCGAAGGGTAGTTTTCGGTAGGAAAATGTGCCCCAAGGACAAATAAAAGAGGTTTTGTGTTGATCCACGGGCAAGATGTTGATTTGATTATAGTTGAAGAAACTGTCCATTAAAGAGAATATTTCACTCCCGACAAAATCATCGATGATCTGTTCAATGAAGGGGGTGGAAAAGTTGTCCTTAGGACAAGATTGATTTATATCCCTATAATCAACGCAGACACAGATCATAACTTATTTCTTGTTAACTTGAATGATATTGGATACCCAATAAGTTAAAGGCACAGGATAAATAAAGCCAGCTTTAAGAAGTTTTTTGAATTCAATCTTAATAGTAGCTTCTTTATGGTGGTGGACCAGATGAAGTCTCTGGCGGATGGGTCTAGCGTTGGGTATGTTTTAATTTTGTGGACAACAATATCAGGGTCAATAACTGGCATTTCTTCATAGCTCCAAGCGAATATGTCATGAAACTCTTGGAAAAGTGATATATAGGCAACAACCTCATCAGTAGAGAACGAAGCTCCGACGTGAACATTTTCAACAACTCCAGTTTTAATGGATATGTCGAGGGGGATAGTGGGTGAAATATTACTTAAGTTCCCTTCATACAACATGAAGTGTGACGACTTGGGAACAAAGAAAATGACAACAATGGTCGACGAGGTCGAGATCTGTTGATAACTCTCGATGGTGTGTTGTTCGAAGAAGCGAATGGAATGATGATGTCCATCATCCCAAGGGGTGTCTTCCATTAACATAACTAACATAATCATCTCATCTATAGGAAAAATAATGTGGAATAGGTTAGGATATGAATCACTGAGAGACGGGGTGAAAGGGGTTTCCAATTGAATGGATTGATAGGAGGATTCAACCGGACTAAGGCATTTGGTTGTTGTAGCGAGGATAATCACCAGGTTCAGGTATTACCCATGGGTCGGAATATGGGTGAGTTTGCGAACCGAGGTGGAAATCATGTTGATCAAGGAAACCAAAGGATGTGGAACATCGGGAGGTGGGATCGGGAATGTGCCTATTAGAGTGGAATCTTAAAGTAGGCCCACACCAATGTTCTCATACCTAGGAGTTGTCTTCATGATAAAAGGGACATTGTTAGTATGGGTGTCAGTCTTCAGAGTTGAAAAAGGCTAGTTGTTCGACAGTGATGACCTTTCCTTGATGTGGAAAATGTAAAACGTGGAAAAGGGTAGAAACAATGGAGTGCATCACATCAATCCAGCTATGTCCAAGTAAGAGGTTACAATAGAGAGGTGCATCAAAGACGTCAACTTCAATATTGACCGATTTTCCTTCCAAATTAATAGAGAATGAAGGAAGTACACTATAGGGTTTAAAGCCAGATCCATTGAAGTCTTTAAGTGTGTTATGTTATTCAGTAAGAGGAGGAGAGCCGATGGCTCTCCAATAGGTAATAGACATTACACATGTGGAGGGACCCTCATCAATAACAGTCCTATATATGTTCTTGTCGAAGACAACAACTTGTATTTGGAATGCTAGTTGAGGGGGGAGTCTCAGAATGTGATCTTCGAGGTAAAAAATTATCAAATTTGTATCCATAGGATCAATTCCACCGATAGCCTTTAGCATTTCCTTCTGTTGAGTAGGGAAACTTTGAAGGACTTTAAGAGCCAACATCGCAAAAGGTGCTTGCACCAGATATTCTACAATACTATAGTTCTAGGCAGCACATGCATGAGGGTTGAAGGCATAATTTTGAACAACACCCTTTGGGGGAGGGAAAATAATTGTATCAAGACTCTATCATTCAAGATGAAGAGGACCGTTGGGAGGTGAAGTTGAAGGAGGTTGTTGAACCAATTAAGGTGGTATATTGTCGACCTTCTCTTTTGAGGAAGAATAATCTTTGGCTAGAGTGGTTAGTGTAACGTCATTCTTTCTAGAATCACCAGTACACATGCGTACATAAGAAGTAGTGGAGGGAGAGATTTGGTCATGGATGAAAAATTGGGCCTACTGTTGAGAAGGGAAAGGTTGAGACAAAATGACAGGTGTGGGAGGTTTTGTAATCCCTTGGAGGAACTTAGTAACCTTGGCCTATCTTGGACAAACTTTCGTATAATGATCGTCACCATAGATAAGGCAAGGGTGTTGGGATTTGCGCTTATCCTTATCATTAGCAGGTTGGGTTTTAGCTCTCTTAGACTGCGGGTTATTTTTATCCTCCTTATTCTTACCCTTCCCTTTTTTAGAATTGTTCTTTCCGGCAGGGGTAGATTGAACATAGTTAACCTCAGAGGTTTTGTCAGTGGGAGGAGTAGGAGACATAGAATTTTGAACATTAGAAGCATTAGACTTGGGGTTGGTGGTAGAGGCTTGCGTATTTTGAGGTTGATCATGGAAAGTGCCAATCACACCATCAACCACATGAGAAGTAGCAGGGGTAGTTGAAATAGTGGTAGTAGAAGGGTGCATCAGGGAGTAAGTCATAAAGAGTACCTGTTTGTGAATAAACAAGGTCGAGGTATTGATCACGATTGATACCCTATTCTTTAGTGACAACTCCACCCATGGAAATATCATGAGATATCTCATTCATGAATGATTTTTTGAACCACTCTGCCAATAACTGATCTGGAAGATCAAGTTTGATCAAATGTCGTCTTCGTCTCCACTCATGAATGTGATTAGAGATGTGAGTGGCCTTAGTTTGTTTGAAGGAACTCATGATCCCAGTTACCGTTTCATAATGGATCAGTAATTGGTAGTGTGTAAGGAAATCCATGGCTAGGGTATTAAAGTCAGTGAAGAAACCTCATGTTAGTTCTATATACCACTTTTCATCTAAACCCGTGAGAGTTCATTGGAAGAGTCGTAACTGAATGGAATCATTCAACAAAGAGTTGGATGAAAAACAAAGGTGGAAAGTCATGACATGGTTGTTTGGGTCCTCTCCCGGTTTACCATCAAATTTTGGAATGTCGGACAGTAATTTGTCCAGAATAACGGGCTAGTGGGGAGAATGTAGGATAAGATCATTCAGGATTCTAGGAAAATTAGGTAGATCCAAAGTGGATAAAAAAGATAATTATCTATTCAATAGAGGATACTGGTGACTTTGAGGAGAGATTCTTGTCAGTATACCAGTACGACCATAAGCAATTTGTATGTGAGGCGAAGTTCCTAACAGATTCAGACGTGTGTGCGGAGGCATGTAGTGTTGGAAGGTTTACAGTTGGGAGTAAGCTTGTCATTGATGGCAAGAACAACGATGGAAAAGATCATCATGATCAACAATGAAGTGATAATGGGAGAGTAAACTCCATTTTAGAATTTCGAATATCGAGAGTTGAAGTGTCGAAACACTTTACCACCGAAGTGGCGAAATCACGAAGTGGGGAAATTGTGAAGTGGAGTTGAAGCGTCGAAACACTTCACCAAAGAAGTGGAAAAATGAGAAATGGTGAAATGATCCTAGCTGTTGGATCAAGGTGTGATCTGGGTCATCATATCCAAGAGGTGAATATGGAAAACCACGTTAGAAAGGATAGTCGTGGACCGTTGGATCAAGAGGACGCATGGCGAAAGATCAGAGCTAGTCAAAGGCTCCATTTTTGAGTTTTGTGAATCTCGACTTGCAGTGATGAGAATATCCATCTAAGGATCAGCGAGATGAAAGATCATGAAAAATATCAGGACCATCAGATCACCAAGAACGAGGACCATTGATCTGAGCTCCATCTTAGAGTCTCTCCTATCACGACTTGGAGTGACGAGAATATCCATCTAAGGATCAGGGAGATGTAAGATCACAAAAAGATTAGGACCGTCAGATCACCAAGAATGAGGACCATTGATTTGAGCTCCATCTCGAAGTCTCACCTATCGCGACTTGGAGTGATGAGAATCTCCATCTAAGTAATAGTGATATGAAATATCGTGAAAAGATTAGGACCATCGGATCACCAAGAACATGGACCATTGATCTAAGCTCCATCTCGAAGCTTCACCTATCGCGACTTGGAGTGATGAGAACCTCCATATTAGGAAAAACGATATGCGAAATCACGATTTAATCACAACCGTCGGATCAAGGTGTGATCTAGACCATTGATCTGAATCCATTTTTGAGTTTCATGAATCGCGACTTGGAGAGGCAAGAAACATAACCAAAAGAACACCGAAAATCACGATATGAGAAATCATGATATGATCTAAGCTGTTGAATCAAGATTAGATATGAACCATTGAATCATAGGACAAGTGGCAAGCAACTAGAATTTCACTGACTTGGAGTCAAAGGAGCATGGTGTGGAAACTCATGAAATATGAAGTTCCTTTTGGCACAGCCTATGGTCACTGCCAGTGGTCATGAGAAGGGAAGGAGTCAGTTCAGATAAGCTCCATTTCGGGGTTTTGGGGATTGCGACTTGAAGAGTCGATATGCCTCATCTCCAGATTAACGAAATGTGAAATCTCAAAAGAGCTTTATGCATAATCGCATGGTCACATCCATTGGGCACATCGATTGAAGATGGAGGAAGAAGCTAGAGGTGTTAAGCTTCACCATAGGGATCCTGAAATGGTGAATTATGAAATGGCGAAACAGGCACAAGATTCTTTATTCTTAATCCAACAGTTCAGGTGAAGTTGAACAAGATCGAAGGGCTACTTTTTCACTTCTCAGTGTAACAGCTAAAACAAATGATGGTTTCTTCTAGAGGACTCGAAGACACTTCAGGGTGATTCATAGAGGAGATGAAGAGTCTCTAGGAATCTTCAAGAGGGATGAAGATGTTCGTGGAGGTGATTGATAGCTGGATGAGCATTGAAGCCTGTAACTAGAACACAGAAGGTGAGCTCAAGTGTAAGAGAGAAGACACAGAGTCTCAACTGCCAGAGAGGCTGAGGAATCTCAGCATGACATCCAGTGATGTTGAACGCATGGGCAAACCGCCAGAGAAACTAAAGGGTTACCATGATGATCAGACAGAGCACTCGACATGTGGAGGAGATGAACGTGGTGTTAGAAGGCATAGGGATTGTGCGCATTGCATGCACAAGTAGCATAAAAGCTATAAGTACATGATACAGAGAAGAGTTGTGGTTGTTGTTGGTGTAGCTGTGATTGTCGTTGTTGAAGGTGATTCATGCATGAAGAAGGAGGGGAGTGCAGTAGCTGAATTGAACAGAAGACGAATTGTGCAGTGAATGGACATGGTGCATAGAGAATAAAAGGTAGAAGAACAGACAGCACAAGTCATGTGTGCAGGAAGGCAGTGAGGCAGACAGAGCAACGAAATGCAACAGAACAGTGATGAGTCTGGTAAGCCATTGTTGAACATTATATCATTGTAATGAGTTTCAGTAGCAAAGATTTATAAAATAGGGTGGTAGGGAGGTGCTAGGGAGGACTTTTGTCCTCAGAGGTTCAAGTGGATGCTTGAACATAGGGAGTTGGTGCTAGAGAAACCAGAGAGTTGGTGCTTCTTCTAGTGGGTGCTAGAGAAAAACAGAGAGTTGGTGCTCTTAGCAAGTTGTAGCTTGCAAAACAGAGGTTGTATCCTCACAATGAGTTGGTTCTCATATGTATGATAATGTAAATAATGTAAATAATACTTATCATATAAAGAAGAAGAGGTTTACCATATGGGTTTCCTTGGGAAAATATCGTCTGTGTTTTCTCATATGTGGCCGATGTTGAATGTGCCATTGTTTATTTCCTTGCATTATTGTGATCATCAATGAGGGCCTTGTAAAGATTTTAAATAAGCATAATTGTTTAAGCAGTATGGCTGATTCACCCCCTCTGGTTGTCCAACTTATGTATCCCATGGGGTTATGCCCCAGTTAGGTATGGTCCCTTGGGGATGGACACTAGGTTGAACATTTGCCCATAGGGTTGTACTGGTTAGGTATGGTCCCTTGGGGAGGGACACTAGGTTGAACATTTGAACTCTAAATGGGATTGGAAGAACCGAGGTATGACTGGCCCAAATTAGGGGGTATAAAAGATCTAACTTGAGGTTGTTTCCCCCCAGACGATTGTGGATTTTCTTGAATAAGAAGATTCCAATACTGGGCTAGTGATCTGGGGATGTTCTATCCATACTGTGGATTATATCCTCCAATTGTGGGTTGTCCTCCAGGTGAGGATGATGCCCCAATTTGGGTTTGACCTCCAAATTGAGTTTTCACCCCTGGGTTATACTGTCCCCCAATAGGAATCTGATAACCAGAAGTGAATAACAGAGTAGAAATTCCAAAGGTAGTAGAACCATTGGGTTTGAATCCTCCTATTAAAGGTGGATAAGACCCTCAGGAGAGGAACTGGGATGGTGTTGGAATAGAACTGAAAGAAGCATTATACCTAGGAGGAGTAAAGACTCCAGAAGCTCCAGATGGAACTTGGGTAGGAATGGGAATAGAAGCATTCAAGGCATTATATCAAAGAGGGAGTGACTAGATTTGTCTAGGTGAATGCAGTGTACTAGTAAGAGGTTGGTTAGCCACTGTGTTCCCAGTGGGGATAATCATAGTGTTTGGGACCATTGTGGAATGGGCCTACTGAAGAGGGATAGTTGAGCTAGGACCAGCCTCTAAACCAACAAAAAAATGAAAAGTTGTATTGTTAAAATGATCTAAAGGTATCATAAATGTAGTATATGTTTCAGGTGGTTCAAAAATGATAGGTATCTTGGCTTCTTCCTCTTAGCCTGGAGGGTTCTGTATAGAATTCAGAGTTCAAGATATGTCAGTGGTCAAAAGAGATCCTCGTTTTCATGGCCAGAAAGGATTCCAATTGGTATTCCAGAAGTGTCAACAACAAGTTTTCCAGATGAGTTTAGTCGGAGAATACATCTCTCATATCTAGGAGGTAAGAGGAAAGCATCCAAAGAATCGAAAATGATTCAAAAAATTTTTAAAGAGTCAGTTATTTCCTCTTGTGAAGGTATGTGGTCCTGGATCTCACTCTATTAAGGAGAGTGCTCCGGTGGATTAGGGAGCAAGGGTTGGGAAAAATATGGATCTTCTGGAGGTATTCCTTGCATCCTACGTGAATGGCGTGGAGGGTCAATGTTGGACAAACCGAAAATTTTACGAAAAACATCTATGGCCAACTATGTAAACAAACATCACTCTCTAGTAGAATCTGGGAATGAAAATCAAGAGAACAAAATCTTCTTACTCTGAAGTCACTAGTTGGTGATGAAATCCAGCATCGCGAAGTCAAGACAAGAAGGGGTTGGGCTAGGGTGGAAAAGTTATGTTGATGACCTTCTTAATGGACTTACACCCTGGTGCAAGCTCCTACACATAATCATGGGTATACCCTCCAAGGAGCCCGAGTGAGTCTGGCCAATGTTGATTCCAGGTACAGTGAATACTTGCCCCTCCATAGTCACCTCATGTAAGACCCTAAGAATATAGGAAACTAAGGCTACCAAAAACAACAATGATGCATGGGGAGATAGTCGACAGTCTGACCCATGCGCAAGGGCAGGGTATCTAGCCTGAAATCAACTTGAGAGGATTCCTCTCATCATTGTGGGTATACCTTCAAGAGACCCCCATAATACACACAATATCTACACCAATATCAACAAGGATGGGTGAGTAACTCTGTCGATCTCAATGCAACCTCAGGTTTGACCCTTGTGTGAGAAGGGATTCACAAGACAAAATGTTGCAATTGGAATTTTATACTCCCTATCACAAGATGCTATTGTGTGTTTTGTTCTTTGGAGAGTGTGTCTCACTGCCTATTACAAATATCTAGCCTAGCTAATGTTGGTGTAAAAGAGCCCTAGAAACAATTACTAGTTAAGCTTTAGATTTTCATAATATTTTTAAAGGTTTTTATTACTCAAGAGGGAGACAGGAATGAAACTGATTTTTTTAAGACCTTGACCCAACAATATGAAAATAAAATTGAATGATGCAAATTTTTGTTCAATGAATTCTATCTACAACAGGGAGAAGGTGTTTTCGGAATAATGTAAACTAGAAAATATACTTCCTTTTTCTTTAAATGAACACAATTTCAAACAACCAATAAACAATGAAGTTCTTCAATATCTTCCTCTCTTAAATGAAATCAATTTTCTTATGTATGATTATTCAAAAGAAAGGATAAATTCAAATTCTTCCTTTCTAAGACCAAACCAAGGGCATGGCATAGAAAAGGCAATAAATTCAAGAAAATTTATACCTTCAACAAGCACCCAAATCGAACTTTCAATGAAGACAAAAATAAAAAATGATGAGAAAGTATTTCCTCACATGAAAATGAAGAAACAACTTCCCAATCATCAAGAAATCTAGAATATGTAATCAATCCAAAACTTCAAATCCAATCCAATATTTTTAATCGAACAAGCACTCAGATACAGGCTCCGAGATTATACCCTTGTTGTTTAAAAATAAAAAATGAAAACTGGAAAATAACTAAGAGAGGTGTTCGATCTCTGAAAACCAATCAACAATGTGCTAAGCATAAGAAAATAGTCAAACATTGGCTAAAAAAGTCCCCCCCAGCTGACTAAAGAAAAAACTGGGCATCAACAGAGGCCAAAACCCCACTCAAAAAATTTCATAGACACCGTCGCAACCTAGTAGCACATCACAGTGCAGAAATCTAGAGTTTTTGCAGGCCAGAAACAAATAGGGTGTGGAAAGTATGCATTGAAGAAAATAGCCAGGGTGCATAAATCAAAGTTTTCCATAGATGAGGTATAAGGTGCAGTGCAGACACGTATGAAAATCAAGGAAATTTGAGGAAAAAGTAAAAAATCTTTGTGAACTTTCAAAATCAGAGAGTCTGAATGGATCTCCCATAGACTCAAAGACTGAATTCAGATAATAAAGAGTAGAAAAAAATGAATGGCCAAAAAAAACCACAATCAAGTCCTACCATTCCTAGTGGAGTCACCAATTTTGTTATAGGATAAATCGATGAATGTGAAAATAAACTAATCTCCCTAGATCCACCTGGATCTAGAACAAAACAAGATAGAACATGAGGCTTTCCCTAGGTTTCTACCATTGAATTTATCACCAAAGAAGGAATGCATGACATACCTTTATATATCACTTCCCTATATATTTTTTGTCCCTACTTCACTCCAGTGGTCTTGTGGGATCAAATTTGTAATGACACAAACCAACCAAAGTGGAAGAAACAATTGTAGATTCAATGGAAACCTAAACATGTGATCAAGGAGTCATGTAATAAAACACTAATGATTTTATGGGAAATAAACATGTCGTTGTATCATATTAAGTAAAAGTGGAAGATAAAACCAAAGTGCCTTGATGTCACAAGTTCCCTTTCGGTGGTCCTTTGTTCCAACACACACATACACTTGCTCCAAATTTGCATGAAGATAATCCACAAATATTGATGGCCAAATGGAGGCCTCAAGCATCAATTGTATCAGGATTCTTCACAAGTCTTCATCTTATTGTTTGTTCAATATTGCTTAACTGTGCTTAACCTTTTCCATGATAATCCCATTATTATATAGGATAAGCTGAAGTGGTTAAAGGGATGAGGATGATCCCACTAGATCAGAGAAGTTAGTAGGATCATAACCATACAGACACAACCTCACATTCCATAATATTCCCCTTCTAGAAACTTCCTAAAACTCTTTCCTCTTTTGGATTTCAAACGCCATCTCACCCTGCCTATATACCAGCCTCGAAAATCCTGCAGGCCAGCTATAGAGTAGCATGCAAAAATATTTGATTTTTTCACTGTACATTATGGGTAGCCCACGGTGTCCTTCTAAAATGTAATCTTGCAGAGGAGGAAAGCAGTCACTTTTCTCAGCCAAAAGATGATTTTGAGGGCCTGATTACATGCTTGTAAATTCATCATCAGGGTGACCAAAATAATGTGTAACAATATGTAGGAAGGTTTGGAGAAGAAATGAAAAACAAGAACAACAAGTGAATAAATACCAGGTCCCGGAGATCAAACAATTTACAGTAGTATGAGAAAGAAAATAAGAGAAATTGAATAAAGAATAGGTTCAAGATATTGTACTTTCAGAAATTTGAGTGCAAGATCAATCCATAGGAAGAAAGGAAGAAGTTAGAATTCAGAAAGATGATGATTATAGATACGAAGAGGAAGATTACTCCACATCAGAGTGGGTATTTTTATGAGCCATCCAGCTTGGAGACTCCCAATAAATATGTGCGTTGAACAAGGGGAGTCCATGCAGTAGATAATGGATATCAGAGAACCATTTTTCAAGTAGTATGAAGTGTTTGTAGAGACAAATTCAGATCAATTAGATAGAATAAGTTTAGAGTAACATATTGATTGGTTGAGAAGATGTGTTCCCACACAAGTATGAGTTGGTAGGAAAACATTTATGATTATATTTCATGTATGTATTCAGGAATGGATATATTCAGTACAGATTATTCCAGACATGCAGATTTTGATGATCAGATAGATTAGATCAGTGGACCTATTTTGATTCGGTCTGACCAAAATGAACATGTGATGATCAATTATAGTATAGATAAATCTTCAAAATGGTATAATGACAGATGGGTCAACATTGTGGACAGTTGAGTAGAAAGGTTATGAACTGTTTGTGGCATATGGACAAATATGGACCCATGAGATGCTTAGAAGGTACATGAAACATGGTTGAAATGAATAACATCATATCTACAATTGGAATCATTGGGATCAGTTGTAATTAATCAGTCACGGAGAGGAAATAATTGAAAGGCACAATAGATCATGGAAAGAGAAATTGTTAGCATAAGTTATATCATTAGAAATACATTGTTGAACAGTATGATCAAGTGAACATGACAAGTAAAGGAAGAAATAAAATTTTGAATTACTTTTATATATGTCAATGAAATTCAAGAGGAAGAACATATGGACAATAAACAACACTGGAAGAGAGGAAAGAAAACATAGATATGTATCCCTACATTGATCTACATCTTATAGAAAAGTCAAGGGAAGAAAAATCATCAGAGGGAGAGATCCAAAAAGGATGATTAATAGCATATAGTCAGGGGGAGACATACTGATAGGGGGAGTAATTATTTTTCCCACGATTGTTTAGAGAAGGTCCAGTATCAAGAGGAGACATATAGAAAAAGGAAGTTAACCTTCGGTCAAATATGAAGAGAAAGAATAGAAGAATGAAATTAAGGGGTGAAACCCTGAGAGGAGATACCCTTTTCCATTGATGTCAAAGGGGGAGAGATAGAAACATTGATGAGGATCAATGGTCACAAGGGGAGCATGAACATGAGTGTTGTAATGTCTAAGTGTTTCCATCAATGTTGGTGTTTCCATCAATTCCAAAGGGGGATATTGTTTGACAGTTTATTTGGACAATTGGTTGTCATTGATGTCAACCCTTGGAGAAGTATGAAATCCATAGATATGTGGATGATATCATTATATAGTTGGTTATATTGTATGATCGAGATTTATTGTGAGTTAGTTGATTTCAACATATATGATGGATACATTTGATGAAGTCTACATGAAGCCTCAAAGGTGTGGTTATGGAACCCAAAGTTGAATGAGGTTTATTGACATGAAGGATAGTGAAACTGTAGGTAATACTATCATATATGGATAGTACCTGTCATTACATTTCCGGTGATATGTGGAATGCCACATGGTTCCTCAAAATTAGGGAGATATGAAATTGTGAAGTTGGAAGCTCCGAAGAATGGGAAAGAAGCGCCTAGTTGGTTATGAGTCTTGGTCAAAGGGTAAAGTGGTTGTAACAAGAAACCCCTAAAATAAGGAAAGATGTTACCTAGCATTAGTATAAATACACCTCAAGGAATATCTCATATGAACATATAAACTTACATTGAATATCTATCTTATTAATGTTATGGTATAGTATTGCGATCTCTTGGCTAGTTTGTGATGACAATTTTATGAAGTTCTGAAGTAGAGAAAGTTTTAGAGCTGCAAAAAACTAGTAACCCTAGTTTTCTGAGGTTATACGCGGGCTACATAAGGATAGGTCCTGTACATATGTGAGATGTATAAAACTGGTAACCCTAGTTTTCTGAGGTTATGCACGGGCTGCATAAGGACAAACCATGTATATATGTGAGATACAGAAGGACAGGTCACATACATCTGTAGGCTGCATGAGGACAGGTCACATATCTGAGGCAAATATTTTAATAAGAATCGTTGGTTGAGTTTCAACAAGGTTTGATTATACAACCCAGTTGCTTCAGGATCTTAGATGGTATGCTTCAGGTTTTCATGAGTAAAGGCATGTCTTTTATGTATTTTTTTTAGGCTTCTATCTTGGATGGAATGGCACATGCTTAAGGAATGTATTGGAGGTCCTTGATGGTATATGATTTCATATGGTTGAGATGATATTGTTCCATTCTTGAGACATACTCTTGGTACTTGGTATATGGTTGTTATGGTTCATTGTTAGAGTCACAACTTTGTTATATTGGAATATACATGAGGCTTATCTTATGGTACATGGAATGATTGAGATTGATATGGTATATGGTTGAGTCATATTTCATGGTATATGGTATGGTATAAGTTTTGATGTACATGATTGATGTTCATGGTTGGCACATGGTATGGTACATGGTATGGTCTTGATGTGCATGTACATGGTTGATACATGGTATGGTACATGATTTGTGTTTGGTATAGATGGTTTATTATTGAGGAATACGGTACAGGTTGAGGTGCATGGTTGATGGACATTTTGGTATAGGTTGAGGTGCATGGTTGATGAACGGATTGGTACAGGTGATGGTGCATTATTAATGCATGGTTTGGTACAAGTGTCAGTGCATCATTGATGGATAGTTTGGTACAAGTGTTGGTGCATGGTTGATGATTGGTATGGTATAGGTTGATGGTTTTCTATATGTTTTGGTACATGGTTGAGACACATATCTTATGATGGTATGTTGGTGATCTTGGTACATGATTTGTAGAGGAATGTGTTGGTGATGTTGGACATCTAGTTGAGAGGTATATGAGCCATGTGAGAGGATATGGTTGAGTATCAATGACAATGACGAGTTGGATAGGTTGAAAGTGATAGATTAGATAGGTTGACAATGACAGGTTGGATAGTTTGAAAATGAAAGGTTGGATACAATGATAGGATGGTAGGTTACAGGTTGATGTGATAGTGATAGTGATAGTCATAGAGAGACTGGTAGTGACGGTGGCAGTGATTATGGTAGTGAAATTTTTTCTACACTTATATTTCAGGGCAACAGGACGGGGCAATGAAAGGGATTTGTATCCTCCTTCTGGTTGGAGTTGTAGAATTAGGGAGATGGATCTTCCTTTAGGTTGGATCCTAAGAACTAGGTGGTTGTATCCACCTTCTAGTCAGAGTCGAAGAACCCAATGGGTTGTAGCCTCCTTCTGGTTGGAGCCAGAGAATTCAAGGAGTTGTATATTCCTTCATGTTCGACCCTGTAAATAATGGGTTGTAGCCTCGTTTTAGTTGCAGCTGGAGAATTTGGAAGTTAGTGCTTCCTATGAATGAATTCTTGATATATATAAGAAAGCATTTTATGGTTTTCTACCATTTGGGTTTCCACATAAATACTGGTGTATTGTGTTCTTGATGTGATGTTGATTTGATGTTTCTTATGATATATATATTGAATGCAATCATAGATGATACATTGATCATATACTGATGATATATTGTTTATTAAGTTGAATTTTATATATTGTGGTTAGAAGTGGTAAAAGTGCTCAAACTGATTCACCGACCACCTCTCAGTATTCCAAACAAAATAGACTTTATCATCGAATATACAAGGGTTTAAAGGGTCAATGATCATCAAATATCAAATGGTTGAATAGGTCAATGATTTGTGTACCGATGTTTGACAAAGTCAATATTTTTATCCGTTAAGCAATGTCTCTCTGGTCAAAATTTGTCGGAAGTCCGACGAAAAATATTAAATACATTCAACATTGTTTCTATACTAGCAATGGTTTGTAGAGGTTATAAGGGATATTTTTATGTCTGAATACATTTTTTTTTTGTTAATTGCATTACAAATAGTTAAACTATTGAGGCTATTATTTTATTATAATCATCATTGAAAGTTTGGCAAGGAAAAATGTCGCATAATATTCCTCCAAGAGGACAAGGCCGAGACTTGAGATATGCATTGGTTGAGGCTTTGGGTGATCGAAAATTTTATTTCCCTTGTAGAAAATGCACGGGCTATAATAGACATACACTTTTAATAAATAAAAACTAAAAAACACTGTAGTGAGTATGGACACCTTAAATTCAGGAATGAATATCATCCTTTGGTAAGTTATTCATTATATGTCTTTGTATTCCAAACTATTTTTGTAAACATTTATATGTTAAATGTAGAAGAAAAATAATGTATTATTTTTCCTTTATGGATATATTCTACATACACATGAACACATTGAGAGTATGTAATTAATAAGAGAAGAAGTAGACATAAGATGTATATTTTAAATAGGGTTTAGGGTATGGTTTAGTATTTAAGGGGTTTACGGTTTAGGGTTACAAGGTGTAAGGGGTTAGGGGTTAATTGTCTTTTGGTTTAAGGGTTAATAAGGCCATATTAGGCCTTAGTGTTTAGGGAGTTAGGGGTTATGGTAGGTTTAGAGGGTTTAGGTCCTAGAGGATTTCGAGGTTAATGGGGTTTTAGGGAGTAAGGGTTAGAGTTTTAGGGTTAGGGATTAAGGGGTTAGGTTGGATTAGGGTTTTTTAAAAAGAAATTACTAATGGAAAGTGGATATTCCACTCTAATTGAATGTCATATTTCTCATAAAGAGGAGAGTAAAGGAATATGGATATTTCATGTTCATTGTTTAGCACCTTGCAGTTATAGGGTTGAGGGGGATAGATAAGGGTGGTTTATATTTTGTCATATTTGTTGAATGAATGGTTTATGGGTGTCGAGTATGTATTTTATAATTAACTTGTTGATCCAAAACATGCATTTTTTCTCTCCATAATATGCTCACGAGAAATTCATCGAGTGTTGGTCCCAACAAAAGGATATTACATATGTGAATTGTGGTATCAGGTTTCATAACTTTTTATTTATCTATTTATGTATTAATCAACATTATAACATAAATATTCTTGCTATCATTATTATCCTCCACTAATATTCTAAATTGGTAATGCAGTCATAATTATTTTTCCTTCATGCAATTTGGTCTTAGATCTTAATTAAAAAAGTAGCATAGGGTTACTTTCATTGTTTTACTTGCATAGCTCTTTGTTTGAGAAATATTTGCAGAGCTGTTAATTCCCCTTTTGATATTGGTACTAACGTTTTGTTTGAGAATTATTTTCAGAGTTGTTAATTCCTCTTTTGATATTGGCAATTTTTTTCTTTTTAAAAGTTTTGAAGATTAGTTCAAGTTCCTAGTAACACCGTCATTTTTTTTAAACAAAAATCACTAATGGAAAGTGGAAATGCCACACTGGTTGAATGTCATATTTGTCAGGAAGAGGACAATAAAGGAAATATGGATATTCCTTTTTCTTGTTTTTTCACCTTGAAGTTACATGGTTGAGGGGGATATATAAGGGTGGTTTATGTTTTGTCACGGTTGAGTGGGGATAAATAAGAATATGACATAATGATGAAGGTGAAATAAGAATAGGTTTTTTTTTCTTGTTGTGACTATATGTATATGAATATGATTCACCATATGCTACTATTCAATACACGAGTTAATATTGGATGAATTGACAAGTACAAATTCTTTTTTTGAGAAGTATTTGCAGAGTTTCTAATTCCTCTTTTGATATTGGTACCGATGCTATGTTTGAGACTTATTTTGAAGAGTTTATAATTCCTTTTTAAAAGTTTTGAAGATCATTTATAGTTCCAAGTAATCTCGTCATTTTTTTTTTAAAACAAAAATTACTAATTGAAAGTGGAGATGCCACACTGGTTGAATGTTGTATTTGTTAGGAAGAGGACATTAAAGGAAATATGGAGATTCCATATTCCTGTTCTATCATCTTGAAGGTACATGGTTTAGGGGGATATATTCTAAGTATGGTTTATATTGTTTTAGGGTTGAG
>SNQJ01S0034915.1:56904-83698 GCA_010110895.2 Picea sitchensis
AAATGAAAATGTCTCCTTGGTATATATAGGAGACTAGGAGGTATAATTACAACTAATGGCCTAAAGCTGACATAAATAAAATAACATTACTAATATAATATGCCCCAATTAAGGGGTAATGAGCCAATATTAGGTCTTAACAATAATAACCCAGATCACTTGCATGCAAGTGTCCTCAAAGAATAAGTTTTCTCAGTGTGTACAAGAGAGGGATGTTACATACACCCCCTCTTGTTTTAAACTTCATCCTAAAGTTTCACAGTATATATAAGTGCCAAAATAAAGTGTATCACAATATCATAAGTCTATCTATCAAACAAAAATGGAAATTGTTGACGCATATCGTATGCGTTCTCCCAGGTCATCGAGTGTGGACTATAGTTGTGCCACTCCACCTTGACATGATCTATTGTTCGATGCCGTATCTATCGAATGTGATGGTCCAGGATGCAGATTGGCCCTACCGTGAGTGCACCCTCATCAGATACCTGCAATGATATCATGTCAATAACATGTGTAGGATCACTAATATAATGTCTCAAAATAGATACATGAAAAACATCATGCATACTCCTCAAAGAATCAGGCAAGGCTAGTTGATAGGCCACAGACCCTTTCTTTTCCATAATATTGAAAGGTCCCATGAACCTAGGAGAGATTTTATCACCCTTTCCAAAGTTGATTGAACTCTTATGCAGTTTCACCCGCAAGAATACTCAATCACTAAATTTGTAACTACAGTCGACACGATGCACATCGGCATAACTCTTATGTCAATCCCACCCTTCCTTGATCCTTTGTCTTATTGTTTTCATTTGATATTCCATTTATTGGATCGCTTCTAGTCCCACCAGGACCATATCCTCAAGACGATCCCAACTCAAAGGCGTATGACACAGTCTCCTATAAAGAAACTTGAAAGGTGCCATCTTAATGGTTCTTTGATAATTTTTGTTGTACGCAAACTCTACCAGTGGAAAGAACTTTTCCCAGTGATTTGTTGGTCCATAACTTACATACGCAACATATCCTCCTAGATTTCATTTTTTCATTTTTTCTGCCCATTTGTCTCTGGGTGATATGTGTACTAAAGTTAAGTTGGGTTCCCAAGGCCTCTTGGAAACTAGTCCAAAATCATCTTGTAAACACCGATCCTCTATCAGATATAATCCTCTTAGGCACACCATGAAGCCTCAGAATATCACTGATGAAAATACTAGCTATGTCAGGTTCTCGATACGTCGTACACACATGAATAAAATGAGCACTCTTCGTCAGAGTGTCGACTACCACAAAAATAGAGTCATGTCTCCTTATTGTCAGTGGAAATCCAGCAATGAAATCCATCGAAATGACCTCCAATTTCGATTCCAAAATAGTGTGTGGTTGTAGTAGTCTTACCGGATGTCAAGGTTTATCCTTCACCTACTGAAATTCTAGACGTCTGGCCACGTAGTTGATTATGTATACCTTCATTCCTTTCCAGAAGAATAAGGGTTAAAGTTCTGCCTTCATCTTCATGACTCTAGGATAAGCCATGTACACTTCTCTATGAGCCTCATTTAGGATCAAACTTCTCAACTTGTCGTCGGGTGGCATGTAAATTCTACCTTTAAATCTCAATAATCCATCGTTGTCCACCGTAAATACCTCAAATTTTGGTACCATCATTGGATTTTGTCTCTTAAAATACTTAACCTCTTTGTACCAGTCATTTTCGCAATGTAATGTTAGAAATTGTTCATGTAGATTCGTTTGAGGAGGCTTCAACAAAAAGATGTGTGGTATCTGACTTAACGCATCTGCCACTATGTTCATTATTCCCTTTATGTAAGTAATCTCAACATCGTACTCACTAATAAATTATGACCAACATCATTGTCATGCATTCAAGTCACTTTGCGTACAGATGTATTGTAGACCAAAATGCTCTGTTTTTAGTTTAAATTTTCATCCAATAAGGTAGTATCTCCAAACTATCAAGTCATAAAAAATGGCTAACAACTCCAAATCATGAATTTCATAGTTCTCTTCCTACCTTCTCATCTTTCTCAAGATGTAAGCGATCACTCGACCATCTTGCATCAAGAATATGCCTAATCCTTCCTTGGATGCATTGGTGCATACCAAGAAGACCACATCCATGTCAGGGACCTTCATTATTGGTATTTTCGTCAACATTTCCTTAAGGCTCTGAAATGCCTCTGCGCATTTCTCGGTCCAAACAAAATTCTTGTTCATCTTCTGTAATTCTGTAATCAGTTTTTCTATCTTCGAAAAACCCTCGATGAACCATTGATAGTATCCTGCTAAACCCATGAAGCTATGCACTTTGGGGACATTCATCAGTGTAGGCCATTCGATAATATTCTTGACCTTTGTTGAATACATGATGATACCTTAGTCAGAGATGACATGCCCTAAGTAGTGAATCTTCGATTGATAAAAATATCATTTAGACAATTTCCCATACAATTTGTTCTCTCGCAAACACTGTAGTACCAAGCGCAAGTGATCATCATGATCCTCCATGGTCTGAGAGTAAATAAAAATATCATCAATGAATACTTGGACAAACTTGTCCAAGTATTCGTGAAACACCCCATTCATCAAACTCATAAATACCCTAGGGGCGTTTGTTAGTCCAAAAGGTAAAATAGTAAACTCGTAATATCCAAACCTCGTCTTAAAGGCAGTCTTAGGGAATTTTTCCTCCTTGATCCATAACTGGTGATACCCTTATCTCAAGTTGATCTTTGAAAACACCCTCGCAACCTTCATCTGATCAAACATATCATCAATTCTTGGCAACATATATTGATTCTTGATAGTTGTATTTCTCAATTGATGATATTCAATGTAGAGTCTCCATGACCCATCCTTCTTCTCTATGAATATAATAGGTGCACCCCACAGTGACACACTTGGACGTATAAGTCCCAGGTCCAACAACTCCTTTAGTTGCATTCTCAACTCCTGTAACTCTGTGTTCGACATATGATAAGGTGTTCTTGCTATCGGTTCAGTTCTCGGTTTTAGTTTGATGGTAAATTCCAACTCCCTCTCCAAAGACATCCTAGGTAAATCCTCAGGGAAGACGTATGCAAACTCTCTCACCACTGGAAGGTGTTCTAGACATTCCTCTACTCCCTTCTCATTTAATGCAAGGATCACATAAAGGTTACATCCCATGTGCATTCTATTTCATAGCTGCAAGGAAGATATGAACCTCAGAGAAACTCCCTGGTTTCGACCTACAATCATGTGTCTCTATCCCTCATCATCAACCAAGCTCAATCGTTTCATCTTATAGTTGAGTATCACCTCATGTGAATCCAACCAGTCCATACCAATCATGACATCATAAGATCCTAATATCATGATGTACATGTTTTCCTTAGTGACAAACTCTCCCAGGTTAAGGCTACATCCTATAGCCTTCCCACCAACCTTTTTTTTTACTCTCGAAGCCATTTATACAAAGCTAAACTCATCCTGTTCGACTGCCTTTACCTTAATTATTTTTAGCATTGTGCCAAAAGTGAAACTCTCTGTAGCACCTGGATCTATCAAAATATGAAGGGTATGGACAACGATGATACCTAACATCTCAAGAACAGTCGATCGATGCTCGTCCTAGTTGTTATTCACCACTGCATGAATCCAATGGACCTTGCCCAAATCTCACATAGTAGTGCGTTCGGCTAATCCAGGTGCTCTAGTCCTCTCCACTGGGAAGTTTCACTGGTAATGTGGCTCCCCACATGTCCAACACCCTTTCTTAGGTCCAATACTCTTGCTACCCAAAGCTGGTGGCCCTCCGACCTAGAACCCTGGTCTATTATGCTAAACAAGCCTAAAATGATGCTACTGTGGTCGACACTACTGTTGGTGTTTTGGTCCTCGATAAGGATTCTGTTACTGAGGTGCTAGATGTCAAGGTGTAGTGAAAGTGGATCCTCTCTAGAAGCCTCGATATCCTGGCGAATGTCTAGTTGGTGTCTCATGCTGCTACGCACCAGATGACACCTACCCTGCTAGTCGTGTTGGGGTCATGCTTTAAACCCCACTGATAAGCTCCTACTTTACTATGAGGGCCTTCTGAATGACATAATGCAAGGTTTGAGGCATTAGAGTCCTAACCTTTGCATGAATGCTGACATTAAGACCAAACACGAACCTGTTGAACTTAAGTTTCTCAGTATTCAGGTGTGGAGCATACTGAAGAAGCTCCATAAAATGTATCTCGTACTAGGGCATCATACAACCACCTTATTATAAGGCGTTGAACTCATTGAGATGATTCTCAATGAATTCCTCTGATATATACCAGTCTTGAAACTGTTCCTCAAACAGTTCCCATGACACGTCTTCGACAACCATGTTCAATTGTGGAAAGTAGTGTCTTCCACCATAGAAGAGTTCTCCCCTTCAGTGGAAATAATGCCATGCGGACCTTCATGTTGGAGGTATAGTCACAAAGTGAAAACCACATCACCATATTATCCAACCATGCCCCGACAACTGCGTCATCCAGGGCACCAAAGAACTCAGGACATTTGAACTTCTCGAGTTCGCGGTGAATGCTACCAGTATCGATGAGAGCACGTGGTGAACCCTCAGGGGGTGTCGGTGCCTTGGCCTCATCTCTATTCAAATGACTGATCAGTGCCTCTGAAATCCTCTAAAAGGACCTCATCAGCCCAACCACATAATCCTACCTGACAACTTGTTCATCTCTCTGGGGGTTAGACCCCTCAAACGTGGATGCTACTGGGGGCATCATGCCTCCTCCCCTAGAACCCCGTCATTTCTCTCCATGGAGTCCTCTAAATATGATTGTCTGTATGAATACAAATCATATTAATTAGAAACATTATAATCAAATATCAATTCAACAGAAGTCGTAGTGATCCCAAGTCACAGGTTGAACTGGCTTTGATACCATATGTAAAGTCCCATGTCATTACGACTATAGGCGATGCAACGCAAAAGAAAGTTTTTTTTTTTCTTTTATGTAGGAAGGAAAAAATGACAACAATTAATCAATACAACTTGACGATGAACACAATGCACACAACTCAGGCAAGAAATGACAACGACCCAACATACTGGCACATCATGTAACTGGACGAAACATGCGATAATCAAATGAAAAAATAAAACAACTAATATATGGGACAACATCAAGATCAACAAGACGAAACCAAAATCAAATGACATGGGTAAATTGAACCTTCACGAAAAGTGAGGAACAAGAACAAAACGAGTTACAACACAAGAACCAACATAAGTTACAACGAACATAATTCCCACATCGAGAAGCACATGACTCTGGCTAGGTTATCGTTTTCTTCTATCAATCGGGGCATGCAATGATCCCCTCATCAAGAATCATGTCATCTCAAGCAGTAGGTGTGACTGTAACCAAGGCACAACATAACACATCTATACCAATAACCCCCAAAAAATACAACACGCTAGGAGACCAAATTCATTGTAAAAAATACAAGAAGACTAAACCCAAGCACCAAATCGACAAGTCAACAAAACACAATGGAAATCTGACTACTATAACAATCATGCATCACATTAAATTCCTGGAGCAAGAAATTCTATGAAAACATACATCAATTAAAGGACATGATTATCCATCTATGAAATATTCCCTCAAGAATCCATTCTACAATAACATGTATCAATTAAAATCCTCTCTCTTGTTTTTCAAGTCATTTCATAGTTAATTAAGATTTTATTAACAAAATTCTCATTACAATTGGCATTCACTAACATATAATTCCTTGTATAGACCAAGTTAAATCTTTCAACCCTATCATTATGCTTCCCAAACATACATGCCTTAGATTATGATAATTGACATATCCACACTCTTATGCATAAGATAATGAGAAACTTGGGAAATGCATGATCCTAAAATGCCTTATCAATATTAAACCACATTAATAGAAATCTATAAAAGTCATGTATATAAATACTCCATTTAATTCATCCCAGTACCTTGTAATCTATAAACTCCTTTAATTCCCTTTTTGGTATCAACAATGATACAATTGCCTGACATTATTATTGTTAACTATTAATAATGGTTGTCTAGCATTTATATTGTTGTCTTTAAATAAATGATATCATTGTCTATTAATTATATTCTATCATGGAGTTAAATATGATATCGTTGTGTAAATAAAAACAAAGATCCATAACTAAGGAGCAATAAAATCCATATCCAGAATATGCTATCTAACAACAAGTTATCTAACCAATGTTATCTAACAATAAAATATATGCCTAGCAATGGCATCATTGTCAACAATAATACATTGTCTTAAAGGTAAATCCCTCCTTATCAATGATATCACTGTCTAACCATATTATCATTGTCAGTTAACAAAAATATGTTGTCTATCATATATATGTAAATCTGTTGTCTATATAAAAAGTGCTCTCCATCGTATTAAAAATCGTTGTCATCATATAAAATGTTTTCTATCATATATAAAAATATAGTCTATCATATATAAAAATTGTTGTCTATCATATTAAATCGTTGTCATATATATAAAAAGGTGTTGTCTATCATATACATAAAATCGTTGTCATATATAAAGTTACTGAATTTAAGAGTCAAAATTTACATCCTATCATATACAAAGTTACAAATTGGATAATATTGTTATAATAAACTCTCAAAATTACAGTAATCAATCAAATCATAATATTGCTAATCATAGTAATCACTCAAATCATAGTAATCACTAATCAATGCTCAACAAAAATCATGGTAATTCGCTCATAATAAAAATTTTGTCAACAATAAAATTTAAGGGAAATCATTGACTTAATTTTTGGCAAGGATGAAGAGAATACCCATAACTGAAAATGCGGAGATAAGTTTTTTTAACGGAGAGATGAATTGAATCCCCAGAGTTCTTCCGAGTTGTTTAAGTGCAGAGATAAATTTAGGGAAGAGATAATTGAACACATATAGAAAAGGAACACATAGATAAGTTGAACACAAATATAAAAGGAATGCATAGATAAGTTGAACGCAGATAATCATTCACAAGAAAACATAGAGATTAATCATTCTGAGATTAATCATTCAAAAACATAGAGAGACCTATACAAATCATGGAGCAAAATTCATAGATATTAATGCTATTCACTGGGAGAAATAAAAAAGCACAGAGAGCAATAAATCTGAGCTTTGAAGGGTGGTTTCACTGCACCTAGTAGTAAATTTGTTGGGATATCAACCACAAATCTCTGGAGAGTATGGTAGAAAATAATCACAAAGCATCAAATGTAGAGAACCAAAACAACTCTGAGAATCAACATAGAGAAACAAACGATGGTGTACTGGAGAGAACAAACACCCATGAGAGAATTCCTTGTTGGACATAGAATGATCCTACAATTATTATCCATTCACAAGAAAGCAGGGCATTTGAATCTAAGTCTTAAACACCGTAGTGAAGACAGTCGATTCAGATCCTAGCCGACTACTCAGGGATAGACTAATAACTTCAAGGATCACATAAAAGAGGATAAAAACACAAATCTGCATCCAGATCTTCTCCATGGAGAAAAAAATAATGAAATAAAAGTGCAATCAAGGAATAAAGAAAGTGTAGGAAGGAGATACAAGATCCCAGACAAGGTTTTGAGTCTGGGCTCATTCTGGACATGCTCCTTCCAGCTCCCACTTGCCAACCAATGTGACCTCACTGGTACCTCCCAGGAAATGTTTGGGGTACTCTTCTTCACCCTAATCCCTAGGAGATAAAAAGGGGCCACACACACAATACCAGAGAATGATAGCACCTATATATCCTCGTAAGGTCGAGCTACCACTCATTACCCGAGCTGGGTATCTCAACTCCCACAAGAGAAAGTTCAGTCAAGATAAAATTTCAGCAACGTAACATTACGTAAGCCAGATGTGATCAACACACATCATCCTCCATCTCTTTTATAGAGTTTCATAGTAATTAGTTTCCCAAAATTCTCATTAGATTCCTTTTTCATTAATTTAATTAGGAAAAATCGCCCCCGTACACATGTCATCGAATCCCCTAGTTGCACTAGAAAATCAATTTATTAATTAATTAAATTTGTTTATTTCCCTCACCCACCTAAAAGCGTTCCTAAAAATTCTCCTCAGTGTCCCATTATTCTCTTACAATTCTTAAATGAATTACACCTTACTTAATTCCTAGTTGAGTTCATAAATAGAAAGTTCCAGAGGCTAGATTCCTTACTATGTTAGACATTCAACTTTTTCTTTAAGTTTCCCTTTTTCTTTAAGTTTCCTTTTTCTTTTAAGTTTCCCTTTTAATAAATTCAATCCTCCATTATAATTTGACTTTAATAATAAGTTTGAATTTCTTACCCCCCTTCTTGTTACAAGTTTTTTTTTTTTTTTTGACCACATGTTCTACTTAGACCTAGGTTTTAATATTCTCTAGGATGGGTGACAATTTTTAAGGGAACTTTTAGTTATTAATTAATTTATTTATTTACTCATACCATCATCTATTTTAAGGTCGACTAGGTCCTAAGGTGTCATAGTTTTATGGGAACTAGGTTTATTAACTTATCAGTGAAAATCGTGATGTGCCTTTCGAGACACACTACATGCTCCAAGGGTGCCAATCACCACTTTCCATTTTATTTGAAAGACATGACATTCAAGACACACTACATGCTCCAAGGGTGCCACTCGCCTATTTTTGTTTTCTTTGCACGACGTGCCCTTCAAGACTCACTATGTTCTCCAAGTGTGTCACTCGCCTCTTGACTAAATTTGGTAGATATCAAACCCCTGGAGTCAATAATCCCCGAGGTGATCTTGTGGGAGACTAAGGGCCTGTAAAGAATAATACCCCTACATTATTGTGCATCCCTTAGAATCATCCTAAGCCACTATCACAGTCTTCCCTCACGACATCGTGGGTCTTCTCGAACTAGGTAATTGTTAATATACAGTCCCAGCCACAACAAAAGCACTAGTAGGTTGTCGCAGGGATGCTACCACACCTCTCCCTCAGTGTCTCTGGTTGTCGTGCGTGACCCCTCTAATACAAATGTGAGTCTATTCGGAAATATATCATCAGCCTGCCTCCATCAACGAATCATGTCAACAATAATAATCAATCATCATAACATCTAATCATATGTACCTATGTCACATCAACAACATTCAAACCCTAATAGTCCACTCCTTGTCTCGATCCAGAGTCAAAGGGGTTTCATCGATGCCTTTGCATCCTCAATTTCCAGAGTCTTTCACACTTAGGAGAACCCAATCAATAGAACCTTTCTATGTAAATACAACAAAATAACATATCATCAAATCCACAATATCTCATAATCACAATCAAAACAACCAATAGTATAATAACCCAGATCACTTGCACGGAAGTGTCATCAAAGAATAAGTTCGATCAGTGCGTGCAAGAGCAGGATGTTACAGTTTGAGGGTAGGAAGAATAAGAACTGTTAAATGTTACAATTTTTATGAGATAAGTTATATTTCCAATAATTTTCTCCACCACAAAAGGATTAGGTGTGGCCAATACAAATCCACCACTCACACTACTAAATATTGTCTATAACTTCTAGAGAAATGGAAAGATTGACTTTGCCAAAGGAATGCCAAATTGGTTATTTTTGAGCCCCAATACATGGGGAATGATGGGGATACCAACTTGAACATGGTAAGAAGAGGTGGATCAATATAGGTTATGATAAAATACCTAGTATGATAGGGAAAAATAGAAAATACACCTATATTGTACCTAAATTCGGTGTTTCTTAGCATAAGTAATATTTCAAGGAGGATCTCAACCCTGTAGGAGGAATTTATTTCCACCAAATGAAATGATACTTTGGTTTCTACTATGATTATATGAATCCCATGATTTTGGAAGTGGCCACTTGCATTCTCTGAGAAAGATAAGGATGCCAATGAAGAAGGGTCATTGGAATCCACCATAATTTTCTTAGAGATTTTTTCCAGGTATTGGATAATGAGATTTTGTCTTGAATGTTGTGAATTTTCATTAAAAGTTGATTGAAGGAGTAAAATAAAAAATCGACACCCCTCTTCTTGAAATACATCTATACAAGATGAGGGAGAAGAAGAAGGATTGATATGACCGAGAGTTTTGAATCATCATAAGCATTTTTACCTACAAATTTAGAGATGTTATGTTATATCTAGAATTCAACAAAAACATTCCTCTAAAAAATATTTGGAGGAGATGGGAATCCTTGATTAACTAGGCCAGTTTAGTCACTAATTCAACTAAGCCTCTTCAACTAGTAAAATATTTCTCCCATTAGTAAGCTAGAGGATGTTGAAGTTAACTTTTTAGGAGTCAAAATAATTGTATATTTTGAAGCAACTGAAATACTAGATGATAAAAAATACATATTCAACACTATTGGGAATTGAATGGGCATTCAACAACAATGGTATTAACATATGAATAAATGAAATATGTCATTCAAATTAGAGGTCATGTGGGCCATGTATCCCATTAAACCCTATTAGGCCCAATATATAATGAGTCAATTGAAGAAAATATGAATAGGTTTGTGATAAAATAGATCTATAATCTAACTACTAGGAAAATACAATAGAAGAGATTGTAGCATTATTTAGGGAGTATGTTGACATATTCCCTATGAATTTCATTGAGACGAAATGGATGAAAGGAGAGTTAAGGGAAATGAAAATAGAACTAAAGTTGAACACTAATCCTATTAGGAGAAGAACTTACATATTTAGTTCTAGAATGAAACCGAAGGTTAAAGAAGAAATAGGTCATATGTTGGAAAACAATCTCACCTTCCTATCAGAGGAATTGGATTAGATTATTCTAGTTGTGATTTAGTAAAAGAAGATAGGAGAATGAGAAATTCAAATATGTGTCAGCTTTAGAGGACTCAAAGCCTTTTGCATCATGATGTAATTACAACACCCTTTAGTTGTGAGGTAGTATATCATGTTGTGGGAGAGGACACATAATACTTTAGAGCCACATTTTTCTAATGAATACAAAAATAAGATGAATAATTCTCCCATTTTGTTCTCTCATATTGTACTTGCAACATTTTGGAAATACTTAGATAATTTTTTGGAGCTCTACTTAGATGAATGGAAAATGTACAATCTATTAAAATATATTGTTATAATGATTCCCTTGATGTTTTAAATGTGTTGGACACTGTAAATTTATCTAGATTTTAAGAAGTGCATACCCCCCCCTCCCCCCTTTTGGAATTCTACTAAGACATGTTCTTTTTAATTACAATATATGAGTTGATCCCTATCATATCATTGTAATTTCTAACTTAGAGTCACCCAATAATGTTCATATCTTGCAATCAACACTTGGGAGAGCTAGTATTATGACCATTTCATCATAGGTTATGACCATTTTTGAAGAATGAGGTGTATATTAATGTTATATATATGTTATAACATATATAAATTACAAGTGTATAACATATATGTTATATATGTTATAACATATATAATGTTATAACATATATAATGTTATAACAATCCCATTCCAACATACTTGTTATAGAGACCCCACAACAGAGAGACCTCATGATAGAGACCAATCACCTTGTCAAACCCTCAACCGTGCATACCCCCGACAAAAAACCCGCCCGGACAAGAGACAAAGTTACCCCACCAAGGAGACATAGATACAAACTGACAAGAGCCACAAAGACATACCAAGAGCATCAACAACAATAGATCAAGGGCCCACCTAGACCAAAAATGTCATCCAAATCGGTAAATGTTTCATTTTCTTTCACTCTTTTATTAGTAGTTCCTTCTTTCTCTCTTTCCATGAGAAATTTTATTTTAACTTGTGATCAAGGAAGGTACAAAATCATAGAAAGTAAAAAACCTTGAATCTCATTGCCTTGATTTCATTTCATGACCTAGTTCACGATGATTCTCTACATCCTATAATGGGATTATTCATTGGTTATTGACATTGTAATGCCTGAATTTCCTTACCTGTAGTGAAACCCAATTTCAAAGTCCAATTTTAGGAAAGTTTTGGTGCGGATAACAACATTTTTTTAATTATATGTTTAAGCTTGGTTGTGTGGTTGAGACAAAGTGAAGATTCAACATGTTGTTTGAATGTCCATTCTTTGTGGTATTGGCATTAAAACCCCTTTGATAAGTGTGTCTCAGAATTTAAAATCTCCTTGTTAAGGTATTTTCTAGAGAATTTTACAGTTTCCAACACATTTACCACAAATTTAGAGAAATTTATCATGAATTTTCACTAAAAACAATACTTCAATCAATTGTTATTAATATTCATGGATGGATGTAGGATATTATTAAAAAAATTCTCTTTGGAGGTTTGAAGTGATAGCTATGATAGGTTTAGGATTTCCTTTTTGAAAACATTTGATCATTCTTTCTTGTAGATGGTAATTAAGCTAATAATAATGGAAGATCCATTGTATTTGTGCCTTGGGTTCATTAACATCATACATTGACAATAGGTTATTGGGTATATGGGTTGTTTTATCTCGTTCTTTGTTAATTGTTGTCATGATAGTTCCCACTTGCATTATAGTATAATTTTATACATAAAAAGAAACAAATGATTTTAGCTATATTTTTGAATAGAAAGAAATGAAAAATTATGAGGTAACAAACATAAATACACTAAATTCATTCAAGAAATAAAAATACATCAAAGTTTTTTGAGATATTTTTCATCATGAGCATGCCATATGGTAAGCAATAATGCAATAATTTTCTTCTAAACACCATTTGGAAAAACAATTTCTAATATTTCCAAAGTTTTATTTTCAAGCATCTCTACAACTTCTTGATCCAAGCATCACTCACAAGGAAATAATCTTAACTAGTAAATAAAGACAAAGAAAGTCTTGTAGTTTCCATGCAATCTCTTACACCTATAGAAAGAATATACTAAGCATGTTCTAGCTATTCCAATGCTATAGTGCATCTCTATTCTCAAGAAAACCCATGAAAACCTCTATAGTGAGGTGACATAGCTAAAATATGAGTAGGATCAACAACTTTGAGACTGGGGAAGAGAGACTTTTAGAGCTACTAAGAAATAAGTATATATGCATTGCTTGTGTATGATAATAATTTAGTGAAACAAAGGGGGGAAATAAATCTACCTATGACACCCATTTAATGGAAATAAGAAATGCATTGGTTTCCCTTCAGGAGGCTTATGAGGATGAATATTATGTCCATCTAGTAATAGAGATGTTCACATGTGGATATTTTTTCGACATAATAATTAATAGGAAGAAAAAAATACCCTTCCTTCAAGCAAAATCTCATTAGGTATGTGGGACAATTACCATGACTATAGCCTCTTGATATGTAAATGGTAGGGATATGGCCCGTCCACTTCACCAACATAGACCTTATGTGAAATCATTTTTTTTCTTTGTCAATGCCAATACTATGCTTCTTGAATTGTTGTTCTTTGAACATAATGAATGCTCTATTTTTAAATTTGATCTTGGTGTTTATATGTTGTCTTTCTTAGAGATAATTTCAATGCTCAACAATCCAAGAGAATAGAATGAACCTGTTTTTAATTTCCAACAATGAATCCAATAATCTTCTTATTATAGTTATATATGTCTACATGAGTTACAAAAAATTAAATATAGGCTATAATAGAGAAAAACAAAAGGAGATAATATTTGTATCAAAACTCCAATGCATCCACATTCCAATGCATTAAGAAATGGGTTGACTCCACTGAAGAAAATGGACACTGTAATATCCACTATCCATCATGAGCAATAGCAAAGACAAGCTAAACTTCATACACGCACTCCAAGCAACATATCCCTTTTCCATGAATTGATATTCGCACGTGTTCAAACAATTGGCATCAATATCAACATTTCTCACAGATGATAAAGTGATGTGCATAAATATTTTATTATGTAGGTGGTTGAAAACACAATGAACCAATAAAAAATGGATGATTGCATATGAAAACATAATAGTGATTCACAGTGCATAGAATCAAAGGTCATTGGTTGTGGGTGATACTACTCACCACACATTTGATTAAAGGTTTGGGGCATTTCCCAATTCTTCCTTGGATGTAATGGAATAAGTTACAACTCAAGGTCTAGAGGTATTCAATAAGAGAAGAAGTGATGCAGGAGCATCGTCAACATCAAGCGAGAGTGGGGGCAAGCACCACACATTTTGAGCATATGTTAAATTGTTTAAAAACTTTTGAAGAGTGGATGCACCAAACTTAAATGTGATAGTTAAGGAGAGGTGTACTTATGTATTGTACAGGACCTTGAGTGATCCTCTCTCGTCCATAGTAGGTAGAAGGCATTTATGCAAGTAGATAGAATTTAATTTTAGATTAGACAGTTTTCGAGCGCAAGAGGGAAACGTGATATAGACACCCTCATTCTGCATTGTATTATAATCAGAGTTAGAAGCATTGGATCATAGAAGAGAAGCAGAGAGCTGAGTAAGAACACCCATGTACTGATATTTGGATTAATAGAAAGAGGTTGATTCAAATTCATGGTTTTTGTGTTTATTCTCTGTGTATTGATGCTAAATGATATTCTCATGAATGTTTGCTTCTTGTTATACATTTGATTTTATATGTTGTGTATTTGATTTCATGGTCTAAGTTTGAAGTCTAGAAGAAAGAAGGAATGAGTTTCAATTGTTTCTCTTCCTGAGCAAGATTCCTGCAAGGAGTGCAGTTGAATTGTCTGCAAGGAGTGCGTCGACAAGGAGTTCAGAGTGTTGTCTCTGAAAGCTCAGGAGAGGTAGCGGTTGTTCTCATTTCCTCAGAATACAATAGGCATAGGTGTCGTGCAAGGAGTGTGCAGGCCAAGGAGAGTCTCAGGATTGCATACCTGAGCCAAGTATCGAAGGACTACTACTACAGGCATGCGCAAAAGTTGAAGTATTCAACATTTGAAAGTATCTGAAAATTGTTCGCAAGGAGTGAACGCAAGAATCTTCTTTAAATATCAGAGTTGTGAGAAAGCTCAGGAGGGATAAGGCCTTTTAATCCATTTAAGGATAGCGCTAAAAAGTTGTGACTGGAAGTATCAAAAAAGGGGTCGTAAGTTTGCGCCATGGTGGATAAGGTTGGGAAGGAACACTCTGATCATCTAGATAAATCATCAAGGGGAAGAGATCAACAGTCAGGAATATATGGGGAGGATTAGCGAAATCCCGCCAACCGTCAGATCTTCTAGAGAAGCGAGGAGGTTATGGCTGCATCCGGAGTTCAAGCTCAGGAGATTGTGGACTGCTAGATCTCATTCAAACACCCGTCATCCGTTGGATTGACCAGGAGTTGCACAGAGTTTAAGATTCATGAACAGGAGGAGGAAAGTTCCAACGAGAGGTGTGGCCATCGAAATTTCGACATTCATGAAATCGGGAATCCCGAGGATGAGTGATCGAGAATTTTCAGAGTGAAAATCTCAGAATCAATCTGAGCTATCCATCTTGAGGAGACAGGTGGAAATCATCGAGAGCACGTCGACATTTCGGTGACCAAGGTTTTAAGTTGATAAAGAACTTGTGTCATTGGGGCATCGAAATTCTCAAAATCCTGAGGTTGAATCAGAACTGCCCATCTCGAGGGGACACATGGCGAAGATCTAAGATCTCAGGAAAAGTCCCAAAAGGGAAGACTTCATCAGAGGTTTGACATTCAAAAAATCGGAAGTCCTGTGAGCAAGTGATCGGGGAAAATCCATGTTGGAAACCCCGTGAAGGATCGGCACCGTCCATTAGTCGGGACACGTGGACGAAATCAGAATCCCATCGATATTTTGATCATCGGGACTCACATAGGTAAGTGTTTTGATTTTGCCATTGGCGAGACTTGAGGGTCAACCTAAACCATCCATCCACTTGGGACGCATGTCAGAAATCCGACGAAAGTCGGGGATCGGCATTTCGTGAGTCTTGGGGACAAGGGGGACTTGCATTTTGAAATCGTGAATCCCGATTCTCCGAAAGGAGGAGAGCTCCATGTGGGACCCAACTGACGTCATCTAGTCATAACGAGGCATCGGGAATTTCAACGAAGAAAACCCTGAAGCTGTGAGGACCTTCTATCCTAGAGGACGCATGGCGACAATCACGATCATCGGGAAATTTCCCGAAAGAAAAGTCATCCATCGAAAAATCGTGAATCGAGAAATCAGGGATTCCGTGGACAAGAGGTTTAGTGCATTTCGACATTCAAAACCCTGAACCCCAATAAAATGTATGACTGCAGTCATATAAAGGCCGATCACATGACTAGAGCATAGTCGGGAGGGGCTAAAGCACAAAGGGAGCATATTGGGAAAATGGAGATCGGGAAATCGGGAACCAAAGGGTCGTGACATCGGGATTTTGAAAACCCCGAAACCCGATTGTGACTTTCTGTGGTGAACGAAGAAGAGACCGGACCACAAGGATGTAAAGTGCGAAGAACACCTGTGGGTCAAATTTGAATAACGATTCCAGGGGGGGAATCAAAGGAGCCACTCTGGCTCAGGGTGAACTTTGAACGATCCTTAAAGACTGGGAGGTCAACGTAGAGGCCTTTTTCCAAGGCAAGGTGTGCGGGCTGCATCAAGAAGTCTACCCATTTATAGAACACTAACAAATTATATTAATCGATCAAATTTTGTCTACCTATAATGATATAATTGTACATAAATATCTCAAAATAATATGAACAAAAACTACACAACATGTCTTAATATTATAATTTTTTTTCTTATTCAAGAAAAAATACAATAAATTTCTATTCAATCATCATTTCCTTTTCCATAGAAATTGGAAAACAAAACAAGCCTCACTATCATGGATGCTTCATGGGTGGGCTCTCTTCTCAATTAGTTGTGATAAGATGGATATTTCTATGTGGCGTAAATCCTATCAATCATTGTAGATCATTGGAAACGATTAGTTGCAAACTATTGCAAAGTATGCCATGGTGTGTGTTTAAGTCTAACATAACAACTTCCATGAAGAAAGGGTCGGTTTTCTTTTCGAGGTTGCGTATACAAAAAACAAGGGGTTCTAATTGGAATATGGATTTTGTGATTTGCACATCTTTGGCTATATACAAAATTTTAGATTAAGGTTTACTTCTGACATTTTGAAAGTGATGTAATAACTTCCTTTGTGCTTTGAAGAATGTTTATAATAATAAAATATTGATGTGATATATTACAATTCACACATTTCAATTGACTCTTATTCTTTGATGCCCCTTCACCATACCATCCAAGTTTTCATGTTGTCTTCATCATTATCTCTTTCTTATTCCTTTCTTATCAAACAATGTGACTTATTATATTTTTCTTACTCTTACTGTTGGTTGTGGAGCCTTATTATCTTCTTGATTTAGAGGTATTTATTTTCATCCATGTGTATACCCCATGAAGATTGTACAACCTCCCACATGGGGGGGATTTCCCCCCATGTGGGATCCATGGGGTTCATCCCCCTAGATGGGGGTGTGGGGGTAAGTGGGCCCCTAGTGGGGGTTCAGGGGTGAAGACCCTGAAAGAAAAATTTCCTTGTAAATGTATATTGTAATTTCATAGTAAATCTAGACCGTTCATTATAATGTCACAAATCTGATAGTAGAAGTTATTTTAAGGTTTTTTTCCCTAGAAGGAAACCCTCTTTTATGAGGGAATTGTATTGTGGTTGTGTATCATTGCAAATATTGTATTCGAAGATATGAGACTGTGAGAGAAAGAGGAGGAAATTAAAACAGGTTTGTTTTAGGTTATATCCCTTCATTTTGCTAGATCATAAAATGGAAGAACCTGGAAATCTCTTTGGTGGATGTAACCCACACTGGGTGAACCACGCATATTTGTGTCTCTATTGTATTGTGTATCTTCTATTTTTTTTTCTACATTTCTTTTATTTTATTGTTCCATGATCCTATTTTTCTAACAAATGGTATTAGAGAGAAAGGTAACTCGCAAGAAAAGAGGGTTCCTGGTTCAAGTGGGAGCAATGTCGGAATAAGGAAAGTTTAGGGTCAAGAAATTTAACGACAAAAACTACCAGTTATGGAAGATGAAAATGGAAGATTATTTATATCAGAAGGATCTATTCCTACCATTGGGTGGAATAGAAAAGAAGTTGATGACCATGAAGGGTGAAGAATGGGAGGTTCATGATATAAAGGAACTAGTAATGATACGATTGAGCATGGTAGTGTTGGTGTCTTTTAGTATTTTGAAAGAAAGGACAACGAAGAATTTGATGGATGCATTGGCTAAACTATATGAAAAACCCTCAACATCAAATAAGGTATTTCTAAGGAAGATATTATTTAGTATGAATATATCAGAAGGTGGGTCTATTGCAAGTCATTTTCATGAATTTAATATGGTTATTAATCAACTAAGTTCTGTAAAAGTGGACTTTGATGATGAGGTCAGTGCTCTTCTAATCTTGTGCTCATTGCCAGAAATTTGGAACGACATGGTCATGGTTGTAAGTAACTATGTCTCTGGTTCAAACACTTTAAAATTTTATGATGTTGTTGGTGTTACCCTTAGTGAGGAAATGCAACGGAAAATCATAGGTGAGACATTAGGCAATTCGTTAAATATGGAGAACAGGGGAAGACAAAAGGATAGAGGAAAGGGCTCAGGGAACTGTGGGAATTCTAGGAAGGGTACATCCAAATCCATATTGGGAAATATAGAGTGATGGAATTGTGGGAAGAAAGGACATCTGAAGAAATATTGTAGAGCTCCAAAGAAACAAAGAGATGAACAACAGGAGAAAAGTCAGGAAGCAAATGTAACAGGTGATGTGTTACAAGATGCTTTGATTCTTTTTGTAGATAATATTTTTGAGTCTTGGGTATTATATTCAGGGGATTCATTTCATTCCCCACCCCAATGGAAACATTTTCTAGATTGTGTTCAAGGTGATTTTAGACAGGTTCATTTGGGTGATGATGCACCATGCAAAATTGTTGGAATGGGAAATTTAAAAATAAAGCAAAGGAATGGAAACCAATGGTTGTTGAAAGAGGTAAGGAATTTTTCAGATCTAAGGAAAAATATAATTTCAACAGGGAAGTTGGAAATTGAAGGTTGTATATACATATTTATAGATAAGGTGTTGAAGGTCACCAAAGGATCACTAGTGATAGCAAAAGGAGTGGAGTGGATAATATTGATTATGTAGGTACATTGTATTTATGTACTGGTAATACATATTCTTCTATCTATTTATCTTCTACAGGAGTGGATACAACATTGTGGCATCATAGGCTTGGACACATGTGTGAGAAGGGGATGCAAATACTTCAAAAAATAATTTTTTTTCAAGATATTAAACAAATTGATGTGTATTTCTGTGAGCACTGTGTTTTATGGAAAATAGAAGAAAGTCACATTTTTGAGATTTGGAAAGATAAAAAAGAATGAAAAGTTATATCTTTTGAATACATATGTATGGGGACCAGCTCAGGTATCATCTCTTGGTGTATCTCGTTATTATGTTACTTTTATTGATGATGCAACTAGAAATAACTTGGGTTTATTGCATTCGACAAAAATATGACGATTTTGATACTTTTAAGAAATGGAGAGATTTGGTTGAGAATGAGACAAGAAAAAGGTTGAAGTGTCTTAGATCAGATAATGGATGTGAATAATGTAGAAAGGAATTTGATGATTATTTTTCACACCATGGGATTTGTAGAGGGAATAGAGTTCCAGGAATAACAAAAGAAAATGGTGTGTCATAAAGGATGAACAAGACAATCATGGAGCATGCAAGTGTTTCCCTTACAATTTTGGGAAGATGTTGTAGATACTATTGTTTAATTGATAAACATAGGAACTTCAAGTTCTTTATATGGTGGCATTCCATAGGAGGCATGGACAGGTAAAAATGTAAACTATTCTTTTTTGAAGACTTTCAGTTTTGAAGAATTTGTCCATATTGATAAAGAAAATAGAACAAAGCTTGATGAAAAATCTAAGAAGTGTACCTTTATTGGATACGGTGTTAATGGTTTTGGTTATCTCTTATGGTATTATGAAAATCAAAAAATCATTAGGAGTAGAGATGTCATATTGAATGAGAAGGTCATGTACAAAGATGAGTTGCAGGGAAAGAAATAGGAAAAATAAAAACCAGAATACACAGTCCTTGATGAGATCACTGAAAATGAAATTCCAAAGGTACTAGAAAATTAAAATGTACAACAACAGGAACAACAAGTACCTCAAAATCCTACAAGTGTTTTAGAAGATCTACCAGGTTAACTAGATCCCCTGAACGATATTATCCTTCATTATATTATTTATTGTTGATTTATTCTGGTGAACCAGAATGTTATGAAGAGGCAATGTAGGTATACACTAAAACGAAGTGGGAGCAAGGCATGACAGAGGAAATGGATTCCCTGGTAGATAACCATACTTAGGACTCGGTTCATTTTTTTTGTAGGAAAAAGAGCATTGCAGAATAAATGGATTTACATGTTCAAGGAAGAAGATGGATGTAAAATGTTGTTAAAGGCTAGACTTGTTGTAAAGGGGTTTGTACAAAAGAAAGGTACAAATTTTGATGAAGTATTTTCTCTTGTTGTTAATATAACTTCAATTAGGACTATTTTAAGTCTTGTAGCAGTAGAATATTTTCATCTTGAACAATTATATGTAAGAACATCTTTTCTCCATGATGGGGATTTGGAGGAAGAGATTTATATGTAGAAGCCACATGGGTATGATGTCAAAGGGAAGGAAAATTTGGTATGCAGGTTGAAGAAGAGATTGTATGGCCTAAAGAAAGATCCAATTCAATGGTATTTGAAGTTTGATAGGTTTATGATAGACCAAGGTTATAGTACATGTCATTCTGATCACTGTGTTTATTTTAAAAAACTAGAAAATGGAAGCTATATTATATTGTTATTGTATGCAGATGGCATGCTTGTTGCAATGTATAATATGTAGGATATAAATGTGATCAATACTAAATTATCTAATTCATTTGCAATGAAGGATTTGGGTGTTGCAAATAAAATCCTTGGTATGAGAATAACAAGAGATAGGAAAATTTGCAAATTGACATTGTCTCAGGGTGAGTACATAGAGAAGGTGTTGGAGAGGTTTAGAATGCAAAATGAAAAACAAGTTCGTACACCTTTGGCCAACCATTTCAAATTAACCAAGGAAATGTCCAGGATCCGTTATTCATCAACATTTGGCAGCTTGATGTATGTGATGGTTTGCACAAGATCAGATATTGCACATTCAGTGGGAGTTGTGAGTAGGTATATGAACAATCTAGGTAAAGAAAATTGGGAGGAAGTAAAGTGGATTCTTAGGTATTTGAAAGGTACTTCTACCCATGCATTATTTTTTGGAGGTTCAAACACTGTTTTATAGGGATATGTTGATTCAGATATGGAAGGTGATAAAGATAACAAGAAGAGAACCACAGGGTATGTTTTTACTATAGGTGGAAAAACAATAAGTTGGATTTCAAAAATGCAAAATATTGTTGCATTTTCAACAACAGAGGCAGAGTATGTTAATGCTATAGAGGCTAGTAAAGAGATTATTTGGTTACAAAGGTTTATGGAGGAATTGGGAAAGAAGCAAGATAATAGAATGTTGTATTGTGATAGAGAGATATCCATTCAGCTTGAAAAGAACTCAAATTTTAATTCAAATAATAATTATATACAACTTAGTTACCATTTCATACGATTCATCTTGGAAGATGGACATTTGAAGTTGGAAAAGATACACACTAGCCAAAATCTTGCAGACATGTTAACAAAGGGAGTAACTAGGGATAAACTGAGTTCCTTCTCAATTTCATTTGTTCTTCAAGCATGAAGGTTAAGATGGTAAATTTTCCAGGTCCAAGAAGGATCATAGTCCAACATATACAACAATAGTGGAGTTGTTGTGATTAGTCTCTAAGTGGGATATTCCTGGTTGTGTAGCTTGGTTATCTTCTTGGTTCAAAAGTCTTTGTTTTCAGCCATGTTTATACCCCATGAAGACTGTACACCCTCCCAAGAAGGGGGGATCCCCCCCTGTGGGTTTTGATGGAAAGCGGGGCCCCAACAAGGGTTTGGGGGCGAAGCCCTCGAAGAAAAAAATTCCTTGTAAATGTGTATTGTAATTTCATAGTAAATATGGACCATTCATTATAAGATCATAGATTTGATTGTAGAAGTTATGTTAGGGGTTTTTTCCCTATAAGGAAACCCTCTTTTATGAGGGAATTGTATTGTGGTTGTGTATCATTGTGAATATTGTATTCTGAGAAAGGATATTGTGAGAGAAAGAAGTTGAAGTTACAATGGATGTGTTGTAGGTTGTATCCCTTCATTTCGGTAGATAATAGAAAGGAAGGAATTGGAAATATCTTTAGTGGATGTATCCCACACTGGGTGAACCACATATATCTATTTCTCTATTGTATTATGGATCTTGTGTGTTTTATTTCCACATTTGTTTTATTTTATTGCTCCGCGATCGTGTTTTTTTAACACTTATCTTATCTTGTATGACAGATTGATGATGGGACGACTCCAAATGTGTGGTTTTATAGGCTTGAAAGATAAAATCCTATTAAATATTTATGGAGGAGTTTACAAGATATTGAAAAAACTTGTAACTTTGTTGGATGGGCTCTCCTAAAGTTTAGACAAGTTGATGTGTGATATATCTAGTGGAATTGTCACAATCTAAAAAATGTGCCATAGTTGGTTTCCTCAAGATGTTTCATCACCACCCTTCTAACACTCCCTAACTATTTCTCTCATTTGATGGAGTGTTATAGGACATATAACCAAACAGGTATTTGTCAAATATATCTTCATCGAGTGAGTGAAGTTCAATTATAATAGAGGAAAGTGATACATCTAGTAGGTCTAACAAGAGGAGTTCAACTGAAGGTGAGAAGATCAGAAGAAAATTCAATAGACGTATGGAAATTTTTCTTGCTAAAGGGGGGTCATATTCTTATGATGATGAGAGCATAGACTCCATCGAGGTTCCCTTGAGGTACAAACATCTAGTGAAATGATGGGTAACCAAGGATCTTCCTCAAATAAACATTGGATTTTGTGTTAATGAAATGACATACCACATTTATCCATCATCATTACATGGTTTGGGGATATTTTCCATGGATGGCATAAAGGTCTGTTACAATGGAATAATTTAATTGATGGAGTATCTGGGACCATGTTACATCTATACATATTGGATACGACTAGTCCAATATACAAAAAGTATGTGAAGACATGGCATGGATGCAAATTATATACAACTAAATGACAATAATAAAAATAAATGAGAATCTATTTATATTGATGAAAGGCTAAAAGTATCAGGGAATATTGCATGGTTTATAAGCAGTACATGACCCGTGACCATAAACAAGAAACCCAATTGCATATTTGAGGGGCGTGAAGGAAACTGTTTCTTTGTATGTGTAATAAAATCAATATTTGCAGGGGAAGAGTTGTTGATTTATTACAATTTGAATCAATTATATAGAGATGTTGTTATTATGAGGGTGGTATGTATGCTATTTTACCCAACCTGTAAGCAATGACTCTTATATTTTATGATTATCATTTCTTGTAAGGTACTGTAATAAATGACTCTTATTATTTATTAATATGATGCATTGCAATATACTATCAATAGCCTCCATGGTAGATTTCCATACCTAAGAACCCACATTACCTCTATTGTTAACTGAATTGTCTTGAGTAGCTTTAAATAAACAATACACAACAACATTTTTTATGATATCTAATAGAGACTCCTCACTAGTTGGAACACTCATAGTGGAGTCTATAGATACACCAATCAATGTTTCACAAATTATTGATAGTCCATGAACAACAATAACATGTGTCTCAACATCTTGCTGATATATATTTTCCAAGACAAGACAATAAACATACATTATCTTCAATATGATCCTCTAAACTAGAACTAAAAAATCAAATGGAAAGACATTTAATGATAATACCGATCCTTTCTTTGCTACCACATTAGGATCACTCCTCAGAGTTGTAAATATTTTGATGTTATGTTTTTTACAAGTAAACAATCCACTAAAATAAGACAGATACAGATAAACAATTAAAGCAATACCAATCACCCTTCATAATTACGCCATTATTTCTAGAAACCATGTTATTATGCATTTTATATTAATCCATTTGGCCAACAAAACCATTTTTTATATTTTTGTCCCATGCCTATTCATGAACGAACTTTGTTTTGCATACATTTGATTTTCTTCAATTATTTCTAATTCTTATTTTGACATTTCTTTGTTGGAAACACCATTGTCCTAAGGTGACAGGCGGAAAGGCTCCTTCGAGAAGTCCATATATTATACGAAGGAAGATCTTATTGATGAACAAATTTATTCCTCCACCAACCCAATCTAAACAATAATGGCGCTTGTGAGAAAATCAAACATCAAACTTTGTTCTTTGATTCAGATTTAGCTACGCACACATGAGATAAAGAAAGGAATTACTGCCTTGATGGAAAAAATTCAAAACTATGGGATAAGAAATATATTTATTTATCCCATTTATTTATTTTAGATTTTAATTTTTATATTGTTACAATTCCTTTATAAAAATCTCTTTATTTTTACGTGAGTTTTTGTAGGATTTTGATCCATAGGATGTGCCTACGGAGGTTGGTGTCAATACCAGTGCCATTGCTACACTAGCACAAAATCATTTCGGCACTCTAGTCACTCAGACCGATAAACCCTGCAGGGTCAATGTTGGTACTACACCCGACCCTGACAAACACATGATAGAATGTGCACAAGATGATGTGGATGCAGAGCATGGATTTGCACATTTTGAAGCGTTATTTTCTAGATCTTCCCGTGTCACTAGCATGGGAACACTACCGATTAATTTTTTGGTAAATGATGAGATCATCCCTATGAAAATAGAAAATCTTGCAGTATTTCATATGTGTTTTAATTATTATGTACAATCTAGTTGAAATTTACATATAATGTGTGATTATTTTAAGATAATGATAATATATTTTTGCAAGAAACGACACATTTTATAAACACGTGAATGACTTGAAATTGGATATCTTTGGGCCCACCATATGCACAAGGTGGAATTCCCAAATTTCCAAGTTAAAATATGAATTGAATAAAAAGTTGGTTGGCATGTTCGGTGAGGGCTCCTTTAGAAAATATGGAGTCTCCTCAAAAGAAGGTGCATATTTGAAATATTTGCAGCATCAATATAGGGTTCATATGAAAAATAACCCTATGTATGAGAATCATCCAATTATTCCTGAGAGGGAGTGGAAGGCCCTACAAGATGATGCAAAGGAGAATATTGTCTGAAAAGAAGGAAAGACATCACCTAGCTCAAGAAGATATGTGACACTTCTAATAATGTAATTATGATGCTTTATCGTCATTGCGACATCTAATTATGTATTTAAAACTTTTCAATATAGGCTCTTAGACACATCCAAATCTACCAAGGTAAAAAGATAAAAACATGGGTAGCACAAACTTGGCCCAGGTGGTTACTCTAAACTGGTCATACAAATTGTAGGTATACAAAAATCAATTGCATCCAAATAATATATTGTTAACAATTTTAATTTAATTGCACGGAAGAATAAACATTCATGTTTTGATGCAAATTTGTAGGGATTGGAGTTCAAATAATCTCCAACATAAGAAGACCTCAAGATTTATTTCAAGCAAAACTTTCAAGATGTGATTGACCAAAGAAAAATCTTGTGGAAACACAACCTTCTGGCACTCAAATCGACACAAGGGTAAATAAAATCAATGAACATTAGTTATAATTAACTACTTCTACAATCTATTTTTGTCCACGAGTTAATGTGTTTTTTTGTTTTAAGCAAGAAACCAATGAAGAAATGAGTGTCCCCAACACAATCCAGTGATGGTAGATTTCCACCCAATGAAGGTGGTTTGTAGCTCTATAATGGAGGTATTTCATGTGCTATATAAAATGTAGTGTGGATTACAATTAAAAATATTTAATTTCAAATGGTGTATTAATTATAATCTTTCCTATTTCAACTCTAGAGAATCTAGAGGATGAGGCTAGACAAGAAGAGGAACATATGGCCTCATCTGAAACTAATCTTCTTTCCCCCGCTACTCAAGCAAGTAAAGAAAACTATAATTATCTTTTTATTAATTAAATACTTATAATAAAAATAAAAATATATATATCAATTTAACATTTCTTTCTTATTGTAGTTGATTATCTGCACCCCCACTTGCAGCAGCCTCAATGTTGTGAGTACAAGACCAGGTTGTCAATAACACATGCATAGGCCAGAACAACTGAAGGGGAAGAGGAACTGATGACCTACTTTCTGAATTCATTTCAAATAGAAAGAAACCGAAAAGGAAATGTTTGTACTTAGAAACATCATTTACCATATTATGAAAACCTATTTTTGATGAATTTTTTTATTGAGATGAAGTATTTTGTGTCTAAATGAATGAATGAATGAATTTTATTTGTTAATGGATGATTTCTATATGTTTCTTTATGCAAAAAACCATATATTTATCTTTATGATTTTCTTTTTCTTTTGTCTATGCATGAATCTTAATGTGTTTCTTTCAACTATTTTCTAGTAGATAGATTGAGTATTGGGG
>SNQJ01S0034916.1:10053-21933 GCA_010110895.2 Picea sitchensis
TTAACTGAGGGGGGGGGTCCGGAATGGAATCTTTCCTTTGGCGGGCCCCTGTCTATACGTGGCATCGATCTACCGGTCCTGAGTCCCATCGACTCCCACTGACTGGCATACCTTCGTCACCACCTGATGTCATCATCAACCTTTCTCGAAAGAGTCACATCCCATAATTTATGTCAGTCCTTCCCACCCATTCTCTTATGGCAAGCCCCCTCACCATGATCTTTACCCCAATCAGTAACCGCCACGTCACCCATTCATATCCCTCAGTCACCGTCACACACCATCTCACACTCTAAGTGATTCGTTGGCCATTTATTACTGGATAACCTATATGTTAACCAGTTGACCTGTCTCCCGCACCCAACAGACACCCGTTTACTCAAAACTACCCTCACTCTTCCTACTTTCACCATTTACCCACTCACCACACCAAAGAAATTTACACCGTTTTCTCCTCCATTACAGTCAGTTTCCCCCATCCACAGTCGTCCCCGCTAATGTTGTTTTCCTTGTAAGTACTGTTGCAGTAATGGCGCCAAAGTCAAAACAAGCAGAAGGAGAGGAGAATCCATTTCTCCCGCTTCTTGTCGACCTTAACAAGATCCCACTGGCCAACAAAGATCGTTTAATCACAGATACTAAGTGCGATTTCAATTTCGCAAATCTCCAGTCATGGCTCAAAGAAGTTTTCCTGGACCAGAGTGACGAAATTTGACTCTAGGAGTCCAACTTACCCCTATATCTCTTTCCTCAGATTCACCCTTTTCCAGAGTTTTCTCTCAAGTGATAAGCCCACTACATTCTTGAGCAAAGAGCCCTCGTTTCCTCGTCTAGAGAAATTATGTTCCTCATCACGCCTGAATCCATCGACCAAATGATGCAAATCCCCCGAGTTGACTCTGCATCACCTTTCAACCTGGAAATTCTTATAGAATTATACCAGAAAATGACCTTCCCCCAAAGAGCTCAAATATTTGAGATTTTCCTCCTACCATCTACTCAATTTCCCTCCACAAATCCCCCTTATCCTTCTTCCGTGTTTTCGACCAAAGGAAACCAGATCATCTTGTCCCTATGCGCCTTGTTAGGATACTATTCAGATCAGTGTGTAGATGAACCCATTCTGGGATTTTTATCCATATTCTCTACCAATGAGAATCCCACTACCCAGTTCGACTTCAGCACGTTCCTAGCGAACAATATTCACGAACAATTTGTAAATTTCGCCACTAAAGGCATGTTCTAGTACTTGTCCATACTGGCGTACTTGTTCATTTTCTTCCAAGCGGAAAAATTCATTTTTTCCATGCAAAAGATGGATGGAGATGGTAGATCCCAGGCAGTGACCGCATGGACCTGCTTGCTCAAGTATAACTCCACAGAGTTCAGTTTCAAGGAATTTATTCATCAATTCTACCACCCTGTGGTAAGTATGCTTAGAAGCAGCCCCGAGCCTCGGATAAATGATGAAGTTCAGAGGATCCTGCATCTCTCGAATCACACAAATATAGGTGATTGGTATTTATACCAAAATCACACTGAGATCAGAGTATATGGGTGTGAGTTGGCACCGTATAAGCTGCCCAAATACCTTCCTGTCTGAATTTTTTCCCTGGAGTACATCAGGAAGATGACAAACTCTGATGACATTCACTTCGTGTCACTAAAGAAAAAGCAACAGCTCAGAATCAAAGGGCAGATTGGCTCTTTCATTTGCAACAATCGTGGCGCTGGAGAAGAAGCAGACATGTTGCTGAAGGAAATGAAGTTCTTCATGAGTTTCCCATGGAATTACAATCCATGTGGGATTATCTCTGAGATGAGGGTGAAAAACAAGAACATCCCATATGTCCACAAATCTAGGCCTGAAGTCGAAAAATTTGCAAACCAGACGGTATGGGAGCCTAACACTTTGGTCGAAGCAGAAAAATAGGATTCCCCGGCCACTGTATCGCAAACAACCACACCACAGGTTCCAAAAGAGAAAAGGCCTGTGCAAGATTTATCTCCACCTGTCACTAAGGTGTCGCTAGAAGAATTTCATTTGCATACCAAGAGGTCTAAAACCATTTCATCTCCCGGCCCGACTGGGGAAAAAGAAGTCCCATATACTACAGTGACCAAGGTTGATAGGCCACCCCTCAGTGCAAGCCTCTAGCATATCATAACCTCATCATTTCCGAATAAATCTATAGATTCTCCATCGACCACCCATCCAGGCAAGGTAGGACCGAAGTTGAGCATCTTTGAAAAGTATGAGCTGATCAAGAAAAGGAACCAGACCCTGACCAACAGTACTTGCGCCCAGTTCTAGAAGTAGACGTCGACTGCACAACAAAGGCTGCTATCGGCATTTGACATTGAGAAGGGAAAAATGCATATGGCATTCCTCCAAGCGCAGGTGCCAGATCCAAAGGTGATCACTGATTACAAAAGGGCCACCTTTGAATTCCAGACAAAGGATGTGCATCCGGTCGATCAGATGGATCTGCACAAGCAAACAGGGGAAATGGTTTTTTATACGCTGGCGCATGCTTCCACTACTGCGTCCAAATTGCAAGTGTCCCTGAACAACGTTCAAACACAATTGAAGTTAGAGAAGATATCGTCCTTTGCCAAGGACAATAGAATCAAGACTTTGGAGGAACTGGTCCTCAAGATCAGTTACGATCCTTCGAACATGAAAGCAGTCGAGGAGATGATTAAGAAGAAAAATTCTAACATACCCTCCTTAAGAAAACAACTGAAACTGCCACCAATAGAAGATTCATAGGTGAAGGAGATAGAAGAGAAAGAAGGAGAAAAAGATGGAATGCTCAAACTACTCATGGAGTAGAATGCACAACTAAAGGAAATGGAAGCTGAGATGGAGAAGATGGTGAAAGATAAAGAACAATTGAAGACAATGGAAGTCATTCCATTGAGTGCCATTCCAATTTTAGGAGTGAGCACAGTTCCAGTGACAGAAGTCCGATCCACGACTCCACTGACATCCCTGGAAAAGACAGCTGACATGGCTAAATCTATGGAAAAGATGAACCTACAGGAAACAGAGATCGGCAGGCTCAAAAAGGAGATTGAGAACCTTCAGGAACTCAAATCTTCCTTTCAGATCAACCTCTCCAAGGAAAAGTAGGTGTCAGACCAGCTCAAACAAGANCTGAGGTTAAAGAAAGTGTCTGGACAGAAATCGACAAGTCCATGAACGCGATATGGACCATGATACAGATCATGTTTGAGAAGAATGAATTGGTGCAGAGAAGAAAATAGGCCATTGAGAAGATCAGATTAGAATTGGGAGAGATGCCCACACAGGCTAATGAAATCATCAAGTTCCTAAATTCTAAGACTAGGGAGGAACTGGAAGAGCTGAAGATTGAAGACAGAACATAGACCATCCTTGAGGTCAAAAGAGTTTTGACCAATAGAGTATTAATTCTTCAGTTGGAGGAAAAGGTTCAGGCCATGGACCTAGGGGTACAAAGATTTTTTAGTAAGATTGAGTCTCTACAGAAGAAAGGTCTTCCTGGTCTAAAGGTAATCAATGACAAATTGATGACACTCCCAGACTACAAAAAGAGACTGGCCAATGTGGCTAAGGATAGTTCAAAGTTTGCAGGAATTCAAGGAAGCATCACTGGCAAGGCATTTCTAGATGCTCTTTAGTGGGACATTAGTATTCATCATGAAATTCGATACATCTTCGTCACCAAACCTACCTTTGCCAAATACACAGAAATGGATGAAGTTTATCGAAGTCTACTCAAAGTCAATGTGCCCACTCATCTTCGATGGGAAGAACTTTGTGATCTGATCGAGTAGCAGATGAGCTGTCCCAACCCAGTCATTTGTCCAGTTAAGTGAGGTCGTGTAGAGATCTCACCAATGGTCCACCGAGAAAACATCATGCAGTTGTAACACATCATCAAGCAGTTCCTAGATTTATGAAATTTGTTAAGTTAGTTAGGCTAAAAATAGATTTAGGATGTCCTGGTCATTAATGATAGGATCGTTTGTAATTTTGAGTTATAAATACTTCATCTTTTGAAGTATTGAGGGTTGTTGATCCTCATGCCCTGCAAGCTATCAGACTGTAATATTTTTGAAGAGATCTACCATTAATACAAAGAGGCACTTTTACAGGATTCTTGCGTGTATTCACTGGTGATGTTTTTCTCTCTACGTTGAATGTTATTCTCACTTTGTTATCATACTGTTTTCTAAATCTAATCTTTAGGAGTAACGAACGTTGCAGGATTTATCTCGTATACCCTGTTTCTAACTCAAAATATTTAAGCGTTCATCTTCTCATTTTACAATAAATAAATTCTTAACTGCTTCTTTGTTGTAATTGTCTTCTCATCTTTTCTGCTATTCCCCATTTATGCTACTAAAGAATCTAGTGATTATATTATCTTGCCCTGTGAAAGGTTCCTTTGTTTTTCTGGTTCTGATTTCATCTTTACGACACAGACCCCATAGCCCAATGGATGTGTAAACTATCTCAACCAACTCAACAAACACTACGACACAAAATCGACTTATCTATTTATCTAGCCTAATATTTTAAAAAATTGAAACATATCTAAATCAATATAGAGAGATCCCTCTCTGAATTTGGAAGGGATAGATCCCAACTTCAAAAGTGGTTGGATAAAGTTACCTCTCATAGACTTATTCTTCCGAACTACCTCTAAGAAATTTACATAGCGCTAACATAGTGGCGACCATACTGGGGAAAGAACAGAACTAAAAATTTATAGCTTCACGTTTTCTTTTCCCTAGAAGAAAAGTTTGTTCCTGAAATATTGCAAATTTAAGAAGAAAATAATTTTTAGAGGTTGATTAAAATTTGTACATATTATTTTCAGACTCGTAAAACTAAAAAGTATATATATATAAATCAAAAAAGAAATATGGCTCCTAAGAAAGTTTATACTCGATCTCATCCAGACCCAAAACCTGCGATATTAACAGATAACCCAGAACAGTTGCTCAGGAAAAAGACTGTAGCTGAAGGTTCAGTAAGTCATACTCCCTTTCATAAGTCCCTTTCCTGTTCAGGGGAGCTCGTTACCTTTCAAAACCCTGACTTTGACACCCTTTCCGAACAAATCCTGGTTAGGACAAGATCCAACAGTTTTGTGACTGAAATCATTTTCGACCCAACCATTTTGCAACCCCGGACTCCTGAAATTCTATCCCCCACTACTAAACCACAAGCCACTCCCTTGGTGCTAGCTTGTCCCTCCTCGTCCTTGTCTTCAGTCGCTACCTCGCCTATCATCCAGTTTGTTATCCCACCTCCTCCACCTATCATGGCATACAGATATGCTCCCTTAGTGTTGGTTGCGCCTCTTCATGCCATGCCCCAAGACTATCAAACGAGACTCCCACAGTTCGATGGAATAGGACCTTTGAACACCCAACAACACATTGATAAAATGAATGATTATTTTTACCTGCACGAAGTAGATGAGGCTAACGTTCAAATGAGATTGTTTGCCCAATGTTTGACAGGTGACATTAAGAAATGGTATAAAGGTTTGCGTGTCGCCTCAATCCTTGACCTTACTCTATTTCAAAGGAGTTTTCTAGACAGATGGGAGGTAAAGAAAAACCCTCTCCAAATATTGTCAGAATACGAAAATATTAGAAGAAATCAAGGTGAGACAGTAGAAGATTACTGCACTCGTTTCAATAACCTGTACAATGCAATCCCATCTGAAATCAAACCTCCACAGGGTTTGGCATTGATAAAATTCCCTGATGGTTTTGATGCTGATATGTCATACCAACTAAGGGAAAGAAATTCTACCACCCTGGAAGACATGCAGAAAAGCACAATAAGTGTGGAGGCCAATTTGTTGGCAAAAAGGGCACGTCAGAGGTCAGAAAGGAGAGTTACAATTAAAGAGGAACCTTCCACATCAAATTCCGATTCCAAATTGGATTCCTTGGCCAGAACAATGGAAAGAATGATGGAAAGAATTACTGTGTCAAAAAGAAATCCTCCGAGAGAAAACCCACCAACTCCTCAAGTTCGGAATCCTAACTTCAGGAGAAACCCTCCTCAAATCAGATAGAGATATCCTAGGGACCAAAGAGAGCAGAGAGGTCCGGATCAACAGATCAGACCTCCCCTACAAGAAAATTATGTTGATGAAGGAGAGAAAGTGATTGAGGAACTAGAGGATACCCACATAAATCTCATGGGCATTCATGATAACGAATCTATTTTCCTTACCCAAGAACAGAAAGAACTTTTTCTTCTCAATCAAACAAAAGTAAGTGAAGAAGCTGAAGATGCCGAATAGCAGGCATTCGAAAATGCCATTTTGGAGGTACACCGACAGTACAATCTGCAAAGTAAAAAGACAAAAGGGATTTCCCCAAAAAAGACGATTGAAATGAAGAAGATAGTTGAAACCAAGAAAGCCTCTGATCCATCTGCTGAGAATATTCCTAAAAAGAGTACTACCGAAGTTCCTGCGAAAAGAAACCTTACTATTTTGAAAAGATCGTCGCAGCCTAAGGTTTCATTAGTTAATCAACCAAGTACTTCTGGCTAGAAGAATGTGGTAGACAAACCAGAATTGATGAGCCAAAGCAGAGTCCCTACACCTTTTGGCCTCGAAGGGGAATTAGCCAAAGTAAAAATTCCCATTCCACTTTCCGAGTTGATGAACAAAGACTCTTATCGTTCACAAGTGATTAAAGCGCTGACCATTGAACCCGATATAGGTACAAAAGACTTAACCGTTGGATCAACAAATCATTCAGATATTGTGAACCTTACAGATGATCAACCTGAACTTTTGTTCAGACCTGAAGTAGATGGCCGAGACGATAATGGTGACGTCGCTCCTTTTTACATCAATCTAAATATACATGACCTGAACTTGCATAATGCTATGCTGTATTTGGGTGCTTCCCACAATCTGATGCCTAAAGTAGTGATGGAAAAACTAGGACTGGAGGTCACCAGACCTTACAAGGATTTACACTCATTCGACTCCAGTAAAGTTAGATGTATTGGTTTGATCAAGGACCTATGTATCACCTTGGTTCAGATTCCTGCAAAGAGAATGGTCATGGATGTGGTAGTTGCAGACATTCCCCCAAAGTATGGAATGTTGCTATCCTGGTCTTGGGGGGCTAAGTTGAGAGGTACCCTGCAGCTAGATATGTCGTATGCTACTATCCCAGTTTTCGGGCAACAAAGAAGGCTATACAGAGAAACATTGATGAAATACATGGTCAGTAGCCAAGAAAAACCGCACAACTATCCTATTTACTCTGTGCATTCTGACTTGGATTCTTTTATCCTGTATAACGATGGTGACACAGAGGAACAAATCACTTAACTGGAAGAAGATACATACGGTCCAGATGAAGGCCAAGAAATCATTGAGGTAGAAAGAAAGAAAAACGTGATAACTGAAGAATTGTCGGCATATTTCTGGAGCATGAATTTTGATGGAGCAGTAAGCAAAGAAGGAGCTGGAGCGGGAGTTTGGCTGCACAATCATAGAACTAGGTATTCAGAAAACCATTCTTGTAAATTAAATTTCCAATGCACTAACAAGATCATCGAGTATGAAGCCTTGATGCTTGTTCTGAAGATTTTGAAAAGAGTTGGTGCCAAACAGATTATGGTAAGAGGTGATTTTGAGTTAATAATCAAGCAAATTAAAGGTGAGTATGCTGCGAAACATCCCTGTCTTAGAGATTATAGGAATGTTGTTCTTGGTGCCTTGAGATGTTTCACTGAAGTTGATTTGCAGGTAATGCCGAGGGGACAGAACATTTTGGCAGATGGATTGGCTACGTCGGCAACCACTTATAAGATTCCTTTCCGCTCGAATCGTCCATACACAGTAGAGGTAAAGTGCAAACCCACCGGTCCCGACAATATCAGGTATTGGCAAGTGTTTGGTAATGATGATCAAATCAAAGACTTTCTGCAGTGTAAAAATGATTTTGAATGTACAAATATAGATTTAGAGAGCGAAGATAAAAATGTAAATATATCTGATTTTGAAAATAATAGTGTAAATAGCATAGATTCAGGAAAATTAGGCGATGATGAGATGGAGACTGATATTCTGCATTTGAAAAGTAATTTTTTACCTAGGGGTCTAGTTCCTTTAGAGGACTTGTTTGATTTTAACGATGTAGCCGAAAAAACAAAAATTGAAGCCAGTGGACAAGAAGTAGAAGATTGTAATATAGGGACGGAAGAGAAACCTAGGATGGTCAAATTGTCCAAATCATTACCCCCTGAGCAAAAAACCAAGTACATTGAGTTGTTCAAAGAATATTTAGATGTATTTGCCTGGGGTTATGAGGATTTGAAAGCTTATGATACTAGCATCATACAACACAGGATTCCAATAAAAGAAGACCAAAAACCGTTCAGACAAAAACTTAGGAGAATAAATCCCAAGTTACTCCCTCTGATAGAAAAGGAAATCAAAAAAATGTACTATGCCAAAATCATAGTCCCGTTACGTTTTTCCAAATGGGTCTCAAATTTGGTCCTGACACGTAAGAAATCTAGGGAAATCAGGCTTTGCATTGATTTCCAAAATCTGAATAAGGTCTCCCTGAAGGACAATTACCCCTTGCCAAAAATGGACCACATACTACAAAGGGTAGTCGGATCCAGTCGAATCTCTTTGTTGGATGGTTTCTCGAGTTATAATCAGGTCCTCGTTCACCCAGACGACCAAGACAAAACTGCTTTCACTACACCATGGGGCACTTTCATGTATGTTAAAATGCCTTTTGGTTTGATGAACGCTAGAGCCACTTTCCAAAGAGCGATGGACATCGCCTTTGTGGAAGAGTTAGGTAAATTTATCATCATCTATTTGGACGATGTAACTGTGTTTTCCCAATCTGATGACGAGCACCTGAGACATCTCAAACGAGTCTTTGAGAAGTGCAGGAGGTTTGGGATTTCTTTAAATCCTAAGAAAATCCTTTTTCGGACTAGAGGAAGGCAAACTTCTAGGGCACATAATCTCCAAGGACGGAATCAAAATAGACCCCAACAGAATCGGGACCATACAAAAATTAGAACACCCAAGAAACATCAAAGAATTACAGTCTTTTATCAGAAAAATAATTTTTCTACGAAGATTCATACCCAATCTGGCAGATCTCCTAAGAAACATTACAAATATGTTAAAAATGTATGTAAAAATAAAATGGGACACTGAGTCCAGGCAGTCTTTCGAACAAGTCAAACGAGCACTCACAGAGGCCCCTATCTTGATCAGTCCCGATTTTACCAAGGATTTCTATCTTTTTTCTTTCGCTTCCGAACATACCATTGCAGTGGTATTATTACAGAAGAACAACGAAGGGTATGAACAACCCATAGCCTTCTTTAGTAAAGCATTAAGAGATGCTTCTTTGAATTACAAGATAATGGAGAAACAAGCTTTTGCCTTGGTAAAAGCCATAAAATATTTTAGGTTCTACATTCTCCATTCCCACACCATTGCATATGTTCCGAATGTGGTAGTAAAAGACATTTTGACCCAGGAAAATCCATATGGAAGAAGAGGAAAATGGATTGCTGTCATTTTAGAATATGACATAGAGATTAAGCCTACGAAACTAATTAAAGGTCAAGGCCTAGAAAAATTAATGGCTCAATCAATTTTCCATGCTCTTGACATTAATTTCTTAGCTGCAGTAGATGAATAGCGAGAGATGGCGACTCCAAGCGTGAGAGAGGTATTTCTCAACTCTCCATGGTACGCATACCTAATATTTGTTTTGCATAATTTACAAGATCCCCCTAGTTTGACTAAGACTAAAGCTATGTTTCTGAAGTTGAAAGCATTGAAATTTTGCATTCTAGAAGGCAATCTGTATTGGAAAGATCCTGGAGGTATTCTGTTAAATTGTTTATTGAAAGATGAAGCTGACAAAGTGATACAAGAATTTCATGCAAGAGAATGCGGTGGCCATCTGAACTGGAAGGTCACAACCAACAAAATCCTCAGAGCTGGATTTTATTGGCCCACCCTATTCGCTAACGTACATCATATAGTGACTTCATGTCATCAATGTCAGCTATTTGAAGGCAAAAGGAAACTCCTTCCTCTCCCCCTGAAACCGATCTCAGTTGAATCCCCTTTCCAGCAATGGGGATTGGACTTCATTGGAGAAATACACCCTCCTTCTTCAGGCCAGCACAGGTGGATTCTTACTGCCACAAATTATTTTAAAAAATGGATTGAAGCAGTACCAAGCAGGCAAGCCACTGATTCTGTTATTATCAAATTCCTTGAAAATAATATTTTGTCTCGCTTTGGATGTCCTAGAAAGATTATAACTGATAATGCAGTTGCTTTTCGATCAAAGAAACTCATACATTTCTGCAACCAATATCATATTGGTTTGGGACATTCTACGGCTTACTACCCTCAGGGGAATGGGCTGGTGGAATATTCAAACAAAAACTTGGTAAACATCATCAAGAAGACGTTGCAGGAAAACAAGAAATCATGGCATAACAAGTTGGTGTTCGCATTATGGGCTGACAGACTGACCACCAAAAGGTCAATCGGTATGTCACCATATCAGCTGGTCTATGGCACAAAAGTAGTTTTCCCCACTTCCTTAGGAGTCCCTGTCATGAAGTTGCTTCAAGACGTACAAGCTGAGCCAAATGAATCACAGAGAAGGATCAACCAAATGATCCATTTGCAGCAGTCTAGGGAAGAAGTATTCAACAAGACTCAAGTAGTCCAAGAAAGCATGAAGAAGATTTTTGACAAAAGAACCAAGGAAGATGATTTTGAGCAAGGNGAAAATTTGATAGTCTGTGGAGAGGACCATACATGATTCAAGCATTCAGGGGAAACAATGCTTTCTTGCTAAACAACGTTGATGGGACAGATCTGCCAGGAGGACCAGTAAATGGAAGAATGTTGAAGCATTATTTTCCACCTCAGTAGAGACTCAAGGTTTCACTCTCCATTGTACATACCATCTTTATTTTTCACCTTCATTTTCTGAGTGAATAACTTTAGTCAGTTGGTTGAAGCCTGAAGAGAAGGCCCTAAGCCGTTGACCACTGTTCTTCCATTTTTTGAGAATAAAACCAATCAAACAACAAAGGCGACTAGGGAGGAATTTTCAGAACGTCAGGAACCAGGATTCTTGGCACTTCACAGGGAAAGCACCATCCCCAGGTGGAGCTACTGTTATCACCCTATAAGTTATAGGATCAATTGGTGACTGGAATATTATCTATCTCTAGTGTTTTTTTTGACAAACGATTTTTCATTCTGCAAATAATTTGAAAAAAAAAAGAAAGAAAAGAAAAAAGAAAAAGAAAAGAGGGCATAAAAGAATTTTAATAAAAGCCCCATGCAATAATAGTAACTGGGTCCATACCTTTCAAGCATGGACAAGTTATCTTTAAATTGATGTTGATAGGGTTAGTGAATAAATTTGGTTAAACCGTTTAATCTTAGCCAAAGTGTCTAGGTTAGATTAGTGAATAAATCTGGCCAGACTATCTAATCTTGGTCAGATAGCCTTAGGGTAGATGTAAATTCTTAACTCAACATTTTAATCTGGGTTAATTGTCATAGAAAGCTAGGTTAGAATATAGACTAGTGGCTTTACTTCAATAAAACCAGCTTGACGATCAATGTTACACCATGATTTGGATACCTAAAAGGTTGTTTGACTAACCCCTTGGTGGTGTAGACATGAAAAGCCTTGGGGAAAAGCCCGTGAACTGCACTTATCCTAAGTTTCTCGGTGCATGTATTTTCCACGCCCCCAATTATGCTCCATTCATATATCAATGGTCAGGATGATTGCACCCAGATCTATGGTGAACAGATC
>SNQJ01S0034916.1:22036-38426 GCA_010110895.2 Picea sitchensis
GGGGGGGGGTCCGGAATGTGTGATAAACAACGCGCAGAGATCTGTGGCCAAGAAGAAAGCGCATAGATCGACGGCTGAAGGTGTTTTTTGTACCCCCCCAACTGATCTGCTTTTAACTGAGGGGGGGGGGGTCCGGAATGGAATCTTTCCTCTGGCGAGCCCCTGTCTATACGTGGCATTGATCTACCAGTCCCGAGTCCCATCGCCTCCTACTGGCTGACATACCTTCATCACCTCCTGATATCATCATCCACCTTTCCCCAAAGAGTCACGTCCCATAATTTATATTAGTCCTTCCCCCCCATTCACTCATGGCAAGCCCCCTCACCATGATCTTTACCCCAATCGGTAACCGCCACGTCACCCATCCATATCCCTCAGTCACCGTCACCCGCCATCTCACACTCTAAGTGATCCGTTGGCCATTTATTACTGGATAACCTATCTGTTAACTAGCTGACCTATCTCCCACACCCAACGGACACCCGTTTACTCAAAACTACCCTCACTCTTCCTATTTTCACCATTTACCCACTCACCACACCAGAGAAATTTACACCATTTTCTCCTCCATTACAGTCAGTTGCCCCCATCCACAGTCGTCCTCGCTAACGTTGTTTTTCTTGCAGGTACTATTGCAGTAATGGTGCCAAAGTCAAAACAAGAAGAAGGAGAGGAGAATCCATTTCTCCCGCCTCCTGTTGACCTTGACAGGATTCCACTGGCCGACAAAGATGATTTAATTGCAGATACTAAGTGCGATTTCGATTTCGCAGATCTCCAGTCATGGCTCAAAGAAGTTTTCCTGGACCAGAGTGATGAAATTGGACTCTGGGAGTCCAACTTACCCCTATATCTCTTTCTTCAGATTCACCCTTTTACAGAGTTTTCCCTCAAGTGCCAAGCCCACTACATTCCTGAGCAAAGAGTTGTCGTTTCCTCATCTAGAGAAATTTAGTTCCTCATCACGCCTGAATCCATCGACCAAATGATGCAAATCCCCCGAGCTGACTTTGCATCACCTTTCAACCTGGAAATTCTTACAGAATTATACCAGAAAATGACCTCCCCCCAAAGAGCTCAAATATTTGATCTTTTCTTCCCACCATCCGCTCAATTTCCCTCCACAAATCCCCCTTATACTTCTTCCATGTTTTCGACCAAAGGAAACCAGATCATCTCGTCCCTATGCGCCTTGTTAGGATACTATTCAGATCAGTGGGTAGATGAACCCATTCTGGGATTTTTATCCATCTTCTCTACCGATGAGAAGCCCATTACCCAGCTCAACTTCAGCACGTTCCTAGAGAACAATATTCATGAACAGTTTATAAATTTCGCCACTGAAGGCATGTTCCAGTACTCGTCCATACTGGCATACTTGCTCGTTTTCTTCCAAGCGGACAAATTCATTTTTTCCATGCAGAAGATGGATGGAGATGGTAGACCCCAGGCAGTGACCGCATGGACCTCCTTGCTCAAGCATAACTCCACAAAGTTTAGTTTCAAGGAGTTTATTGATCAATTCTACCACTGAGTGGTAAGCATGCTTAGCGACAGGCCTGAGCCTCAGATAAATGATGAAGTTCAGAGGATCCTGCATCTCTCGGATCACACAAAGATAGGTGATTGGTATTTATACCAAAATCACACTGAGATCAGAGTATATGGGTGCGAGTTGGCACCGTATAAGCTGCCCAAATACCTGCCTGTCCGAATTTTTTCCCTGGAGTACATCAGGCATATGATAAACTCTGACGACATTCACTTCATGTTACCAAAGAAAAAGCAACAGCTCAGAATCAAAGGGTAGATTGGCTCTTTCATTTGCAACAATCGTGGTGCTGGAGAAGAAGCAGACAGGTTGCTAAAGGAAATGAAGTTCTTCATGAGTTTCCCATGGCATTACGATCTGTGTGGGATTATCTCTAAGATGAGGGTGAAAAACAAGAACATCCCATATGTCCAAGAATCTAGGCCTGAAGTCGAGAAATTTGCAAACCAGACGGTATGGGAGCCTAACACTTTGGTCGAAGCAGAACAATAGGATTCCCCGACCATTGTATCGCAAAAAACCACACCACAGGTTCCGAAAGAGAAAAGGCCTAGGCAAGATTTATCTCCACCTGTCACTGAGGTGTCACCAGAAGAATTTCATTTGCATACCAAGAGGTATAAAACCATTTCAGCTCCCAGCCCGACTGGGGAAAAAGAAGTCCCATCTACTACAGTGACCAAGGTTGATAGGCCACCTGTCAGTGCAAGACTCCAACATATCATAACCTCAGCATTGCCAAAGAAATCTATAGATTCTTCGTTGACCACCCAACCAGGCAAGGTAGGACCGAAGCTAAGCATCTTTGAAAAGTATGAGCTAATCAAGAAAAGGAACCAGACCCTGACCAATAGTACTTGCGCCCAGTTCTGGAAGCAGATGTCGACTGCACAACATAGGCTGCTATAGGAATTTGACACCGAGAAGGGCATAATGCATATGGCATTCCTCCAAGAGTAGGTGCCAGATCCAAAGGTGATCACTGATTACAAAAGGGCCACCTTTGAATTCCAGATGAAGGATGTGCATCCGGCCGATCAGATGGATCTGCACAAGCAAACAGGGGAAATGGTTTTTTCTACGCTAGCGCGTGCTTCCACTACTGCGTCCAAATTGCAAGTGTCCCTGAACAACGTTCAAACACATATGAAGTTAGAGAAGATATTGTCCTTTGCCAAGGACAACAGAATCAAGACTTCGGAGGAACTGGTCCTCAAGATCAGTTAAGATCCTTCGAACATGAAAGAAGCCGAGGAGATGATTAAGAAGAAAAATGATGACATAGCCTCCTTAAGAAAACAACTGAAACTGCCCCCAACAGAAGATTCACAGGCGAAGGAGATAGCAAAGAAAGAAGGAGAAAATGATGAAATGCTCAAACTACTCATGGAGCAGAATGCACAGCTAAAGCAAATGGAAGTTGAGATGGAGAAGCTGGTGAAAGAGAAAGAACAACTGAAGCCAATGGAAGTCATTCCATTGAGTTCCATTCCAATTTCAGGAGTGAGCGCATCGTCAGTGACAGAAGTCCCATCCACGACTCCACTGACATCCCTCGAAAAGACAACGGACTTGGCTAAATCTATGGAAAAGATCAACCTGCAGGAAACAGAGATCAGTAGGCTCAAAAAGGATATTGAGAACCTTCAACAACTCAAATCTTCCTTTTAGATCAGCCTCTCTAAGGAAAATCAGGTGTCAGACCAGCTCAAACAAGAGTTACAACAGCTCTGGAAGCAAACAGTGGCAGGTAAAACTTTGGCTGAGGTTAAAGAAAGTGTCTGAACAGACATCACCAAGTCCATGAACCATGGGGTACAAATATTTTTTAGTAATATTGAGGCTCTACAGAAGAAATGTCTTCCTGGTCTGAAGGTAATCAATGACAAATTGATGACACTCCCAGACTACAAAAAGAGACTGGCCGATGTGTCTAAGGATAGTTCAAAGTTTGTAGGAATTCAAGGCAGCATCATTGGTAAGGAATTTCTAGATGCGCTTCAGTGGGACATCAGTATTCAACATGAAATTCGATACATCTTCATCACCAAACCTACCTTCGCCAAATACACAGAAATGGATGAAGTTTATCGAAGGCTACTCAAAGTCAACGTGCCCAGTCATCTTCGATGGGAAGAACTTTGTGATCTGATCGAGTAGCAGATGAGCTATCCCAACCCAGTCATTTGTCCAGTTAGATGAGGTCGTGCAGAGGCCTCACCAACGGTCCACCCAGAAAACAACATGCAGTTGTGACACATCATCAAGCAGTTCCTAGATATATGAATTTTTTTAAGTTAGTTAGGCTAAAAATAGATTTAGCACGTCCTGGTCATTAATGACAGGATCGTTTGTATTTTTGAGTTATAAATACTTCATCTTTCGAAGTATTGAGGGTTGTGATCCTCATGCCCTGCAAGCTATCAGACTGTAATATTTTTGAAGAGATCTGCCATTAATACAAAGAGGCACTTTTATAGGATTTTTTTGTGTATTCATTGGTGATGTTTTTTTCTCTACGTTGAATGTTATTCTCACTTTGTTATCATACTATTTTCTAAATCTAATCTTTAGGAGTAACGAACGTTGCAAGATTTATCTCATATACCCTGTTTCTAACTCAAAATATTTAAGCATTCATCTTCTCATTTTACAATAATGAAATTCTTAACTGCTTCTTTGTTGTAATTGTCTTCTCATCTTTTCTTCTATTCCCCATTTATGCTTCTAAAGAATCCAGTGATTATATTATCTCGCTCTGTGAAAGGTTCCTTTGTATTTTTGGTTCTGATTTTATCTTTACGACACAAACCCCATAGCCCAATGGATGTGTAAACTATCTCAACCAACTCAACAAACACTACGACACGAAATCGACTTATCTATTTATATAGCCTAATATTTTAAAAAATTGAAACATATCTAAATCAATATAGAGAGATCCCTCTCTGAAGTTGGAAGGCCTAGATCCCAGCTTCAAAAGCAGTTGGATAAAGTTACCTCTCGTAGATTTCTTCTTCCGAACAACCTCTAGGAAATTTACAGAGCACTAACATGGTCGACAATTCTCAGCTGGAAAATGGGAATATCGGTATCGTAATGTATTCATCCCTTATGGGTACCTTCAACTTCATGGCATCGATTCACCATGTTTACGCCATGTCCAGTAGGCCCATTTCATTGGAGAGGTTCGTTCCTTTCCAGACTTCCTATTTTAATGATCCTTGGACCCTACCTTCCTCAACTACCTCTTGTGAAGGTTAGTCACATGATGGAATGGCCATACCACTATCAGCAATGGATATATCATATACAGTTGTTCTTGACTCTTCTGTCGATATCGATCCTATTACCTCACAGACGAACCAGAAGGATCCTATTCTTAATCCCATGTGGGCCACTTCATCATCGTGTTCAAATGACTACATCGATGAGAATTTTCCCTCTAATGAAGCTATCATCGAAGCCATGAATGGTTCTGACAAACCTTGGGATGGTATACATCATCGCTTTTAATTTCTCCTAGATCTTGATAGAATCGAACAATATGACTTTCAATCTACTCTGAGTGAGATAGTCAGTCACACCATATTTCCACTTGATACGCATGACATTTATTTCGAATGAAATATGGCGAGTATCTCTCCTACCGTTGCGATTGATATCTCTCGTACACCTGGCAAGATTGAAAATGTACACATCTGTATGGATTGTTCGCTAGAAGAAATCATGATCTACACCGAGCTCTTCAAGGAATTCTGAGATGTATTTTCTTGGTCATATGAAGAGATGCCAAGAATCGACCCTCGAATTTTCAAACATGAGATTAAAACTTACCCGGATGCTAAGCCTGTTTGACAACGTATTAGAGCTGTCAATCCCCAGAATGTCCCTTCTATTAAGGCAGAGGTAGAGAAACTACTTAATGTTGGCTTTATCTACCTGGTTCCCTTGACTGAATGGGTATGCAATCCCGTTCCTGTGAATAAGAAGCAAGGAACCATCCGTGTATGCATGGAATTGCATGACTTTAACAAAGCCTATCCTAAACACAACTGCCCGACACCTTTCATCATTAAAATTCTCGATGAGTGTGCGGGAAGTGAGATTTTTTCTTTCATGGATGGATTTTTAGGTTATAACCAAATTCAAATTAAACTCAAGGATCAACATAAGATGACATTTATTTTTCCTTGGGGTAATTTCGCATATCGAAAGATGCCTTTCGGCCTTAAAAATGTCAGAGCAACCTTCCAACGTGCTATGACCTTTGCATTCCATGATCTTAAGCATATAGTTGAAGCATATCTTGACGATATTGTTGCTCACTCTCGTAAGAGAGTGGCTCACCCTAAGCACCTTCGGCTAGTTTTTGAAAGATGTCGTCATTATAGAATTAGATTGAACCCTCATAAATGCATCGTTTGCGTTAGGTCTGGACGTCTTCTAGGATTTTTAGTCTATGAGACCGGGATCATGGTGGATCCGTTAAAGGTTGAGGAAATACTTCAATTGCCTCCCTCACACACTATTCGACAAATTCAAGGTTTATAGGGGAAAGCTAACTTTTAACGTTGGTTTATAATAAACTATGCCAATATTACTAAGGGTTCCATGCATCTTTTGAACAAGGACACCCCTTTTATCTGGGATGAGCTGGCCCAGGAATCCTTCGATGCTTTGAAGAAATCCTTGGTATTGACGCCTCTATTGAAGTCTCCCAACTACAGTATGGATTAATTGATTTATATCACCTCGTCCGAAGAGACGATTGGTATGGTTTTGGTTTAGGAGGATTATGAGCTCCGCAAGCATGTCATCTACTATCTTAGTCGAAACATAGTCAGTCCTGAGCTCAAATATTCTCACATCGAAAATCTAGCTTTGGATGTTGTCCACGTAGTCCAACTATTACGCCATTATATATTTCTTTGAAAAACTACTGTGGTTGTCGATGTCAATCCATTTCATTGTGTCCTTACCAAGCGTATTATAGGGGGGAATATAATAAATGGATTGTCATTTTACAAGAATTCGATCTCCATTTCGCTTCTATGAAATCCAAGAAATCACTAGTCTTTGCAAAGTTAATATCCAACTTCCTATTATTGGACGAGTATGTTATTCATGTTGATTCTTTTACAGATGAACACATTTTCCTTGTCTCGTCATCTGACCCATGGTATGGAGACATTGTTATCTATCTTTAAACTTTGAAGTTCCCTCAGCATCTCTCACGAGATGATCGATGATGTATATGATACCAAGCCAAGAATTACATTATCATCGGTGACACTCTGTATCGTCGAGGAATAGATAATATCATGCATCATTGTTTAACTCACGAAGAAGTTGAGTCAGTTCTAAATGATTGCCACAATGGGGATTGCGGTGGTCATCTATTCGAGCTTGTGACAACCCAAACAATTTTGTGAGTCAGTTATTTTTGGTCGTCTACCCTTAAATATTGTGTTGAAGCGGTTAAGAAGTGGCACCCCTACCAGGTGTTCACTTGGAAAATGTCCTCGCATCAAACTCCTCTCCATCCAGTCATTATCGTCGGTCCCTTCACAAAGTGGCGGGTGGAATTTGTGGATTGCAACCGAACTTCGGCTAGGGGGCATCAACACATTATCGTGGTTGGAGACTACTTTAATAAGTGAGTTGAGGCCTATTGGCAACGATTTTTCATTTTTATCATTTCCTTACAAGCTACCTACAAAAGGGTTTTGAACCCTCAATACTCGTTGCAAATCGTTAAAACAAAACGACACTATTATCTTGCGCATTCACACACCTGCCTTTTGTTTTCATTTTCACGACTGCAAGCGTGAAAACCTTGGGTTGCAAGTCATATCAATGGCATTAAAATCATCTTTGGATTATTACAGATCTTTTTGTTTATGTCATCATGGCTCTTTTACCTATAACTCAATAATGGTCACACAGTTGGCAAGACACCAAACCTTTATTCACTTTTCATTTTTGTTAATATGGATGTGATTTCAATTTGTAAGTTCGTGATGCAATGAGTTCTCGTGTTTTTGATCGAATCCTTGATACAATGATGGTATGATATTCTATTGTCTTTGATCAAATTCCTTGGTGCAATGGTTTCATGAGAACGCATTAACATTGTGATTAAATCCATGGTGAAATGGTCGATGTAATGGTTTCTTTGAATCATACAAACACTATTGTTGATTTAATATACGAACCAATTGTTGGTTATGAACACTATGGTTTTTAAATAATTATTCAATTTTTGGTCAATATCTTTTGGTTATGTATGTTATGGCTTGCGATGACTATGTGAATAATCCATTTGATATTGGCATACAATGTTTTGATTGTGATTTGAATGAATCTCTTACCGAGGCGTCGTTGTTTGTGCTTGCCAGAATGAATGTTTTGCATGGTTTCCACCACCCTCGCACGCATAGGCATTAAACGCCTGCCTTGCATCTCGGGCTACCTCTATTTGTTTTGAGGAAACTGTGGGAATTGGTCCTGTGTCTACCCTATTTAACCTCTTCACTATTTACCCTGCTGACTGTGTGCTCTCTCCTATGGCACTTGTAGTGTTAATTTAACCCCGTATTGCTTCCCAGAGACACGTTTTTGAGTGAGTGATTCTGGGAAAACGGTTTTGAATCTGATCAAACCCTTGAAAACCCAGAACCGAAATTAGCCCCTTTACCTTCAATGTGAGCGATTGCCTCAGAAATTGGGTTATTACAGAGATATAGCTCGTCCTTTACAAGTCAAATTTCAGATCTTCTCCATGGCTAAAAGGAGTGTTTTGGTCTATTTGCAAGTGTTGAAACATCTGTGACTTCTCCAAGCCTGTGCATTAGCATCCCACAACACCCCTCTCATTCGTCCAACCATGTGTGTCAGCCTCCCACTGTGAACCCTTGATCAATTCAAAGGATATTCAACCAGTCTGACAGCAAGTTTTGCATCTACAGGACATGTGATTTTTAAGAGAAAAAACGTGTAAGCAACTATAGCCATCATTCGATTTGATTTCACAATGGCTGGTATGATTTTGTTTAATTTTAGCATGATTCTATCTTTCTTAAATTAGAATAAATGAATTGTTGGCTCAAATCACATTCATTTCTGTCTGTTTTGAATTAGCATTCGATTATGTTTGTTTTGAATTAGTATAAACGATTTGGTTTGCTAGATCGCATACATTTCTGTTACCATTGAATTGATTCAATACGATTTTGTTTGCTTTGAATTAGTGAAGGATTTGTTTGATAAAATCGCATAGATTTCTGTTATGGTTGAATTGATTCAATATGATTCTGTAGCTAGTCATAAAATTTCAATTTTTTGTTGATTTCACAATTAAAACAGTATCTAAAATTGTTTTCTCTTGCCCATCTACAGATACACATGAATTTCATTGGGAATTAGATCTGATGTGGTAGTTCAGAGCATGTTTTTGTTACATAGTTTTGGTTTAGGTTGTTAGTCTTAGGAAGAAATAGGAATCTGGGAGATTGTTCCTAGATTTTTGGCAAACAGTTTTGATATTTTCCACAGGGAATGTTTCACCCTGTGGCCTTTAAATACTTGTTATTTTTGTAAACAACCCATCACTGTTGGGAGAACAAATACTATGGACTTATGATGATACAGACTCGAATGGAAGTGGATCTTTTGTAACATCTTTAGCTTTCAATTTATCATACTTTCGTTCAAGTTTTGTGCATTTTAATTTGTGATCAAGTTATTGACTACTTTAGATGTCAAGACTTGTTACAGGTTGATGCGTTATGACTTAAATTTTGTCCATATCTGATGTATCTCATTTTACGCACAGCAATTACTCTGTTTTAATTTAATTAATAGAAGGTTAATCTTCTTGGTTAAATGAGCAGTCATGCACAAATCTTCGCACTGGGATTTATCTAAATGTGATGGTCTGTGAAATATAAGATTGTTGTTTTTTTATGTCTTGTTTGTTCTGTCATTTGTATTCAAAGAACATTGTTGCTTCCTGTTTACGAGAAGCTTGTGGAAAATCGAGTGCGGGTTTCCCCCATCGAACAACTAAATCAGATACCGTGCACGGGACAAATTGGAAAGCGTTACTACAGGTTAGTGTGTTAGTGTTCTTTAATTAGTTTAGTTAATATATAAATTTTTTGTAATATGAACGCCTCTCACTGTTCATATCTATAGTTCAAATTTACAGTTAGGATTGTTATGTTATTGCTTATCTTAGATAGTTTTCATTTTATCCCTTTCTCATAAAAAATTATAAAAATAAAAAATGATAGCTTCGCTGTCATAAGACAGCTTACAAATGATTTTGCAATTTTGATTAAAATTTGTATTTTGTAAATGTTGTACATATTTAATCAAGATTTAAGTGCATTGATAGCTGAAAATTTTAATAAGTAGAATTATTGTTGTATGATATTAGTTAGTAAACTGTATATATAGTTTTTCAATTTGTATATAGTTTGTTGTAGTTGTTTTTTTACACTTAGATTAATTTATTTAGCTTAGTTTTTCTTTCGTTTTCCTAGGACTTAGATCGGCCAACAGAGCCACTAAACCCGTCGGAGTGCATCATCCCAAATGGCTTGGGTTATTTAGACAACCCCAGACTGGATCCACCCCTCCAGTTGATGAGCGTTCAATTTCGCTCGTCAACAAGGCCATGCCTACAGTTAAATCTGAAGGGAAGAATATCACCTTCTTCATATTCAATCAAATTATTGCCAGGTTCGGAATCCCGAATGAGATTGTCACTGATCATGGTAGTCACTTTTAGAATGAAATGATGGAAGAGCTAGCATCCAAGCTGGGGTTTAAGAATAGTCATTCTTCCCCTTACTACCCCTAGGAAAATGGACAAGTAGAGGATGTCAACAAGTATCTCAAGACCATTTTGCAGAAAATTGTTAGCCAGAACAAATCTGACTGGCATATTATGCTATATCCCGCACTTTGGGCATACAGATCCTCGGTCAATACTGCCACCAGATTTTCTCCCTTCCAGTTAGTACATAGTGTGGAGTCGATATTACCTATTGAATGTGAAATCCCTTCTCTTCGATTGGCAGTCATGCTCCTCCCTGACACTTCCAATCTCGAGAGATGCCTTGTACACCTAAAGAGCCTTCATGAGTAACGTCGAGATGCCTCTACGACTATCGAAGTGAATAAAAGACGTCTCAAGGTCCAATACAATAATTCTTTCTATCCTCAGTTGTACACTGAGGGTGACTTGGTCCTTTTATATGATCAAGCCAAAGAATCGCTGGGGGAAAGCAAGTTCAAACCCATGTGGCATGGTCCTTATATCATGCGACGTGTCTTAGAAAAAGGATCCTATGAATTAGAGGATTATGAAGGGAACATGTTGGCTGAGCCCGGGAATGGGCTCTACTTGAAAATATATTACGCTTGAGCCCCAATATTGGGCATAACTCTTTGTATACTAATGTAATTTTGTGTATATATATTTTCCCTTTATTTTTGTCTTCAGCTTGCTTATCAATTTTTACCTTGTTTGGCAGATGTCAATGGAGTCTTCTATTTACTTAGGATTCACAGACGGAGCCATTCATCATACACAAAACTTTGCTTCCATTGCTTGGGTGGTTTACTCACCCTAGGGTCTATTGGTGTCTTCAGGTGGTCTATGCCTAGGGCCATCCATGAATAATGTGGCCGAATATAACATCGTTATAGAAATTTTGCGCGATGCCATTTCACTTGGTATTCTCTCTTTGGAGGTTCTCCTAGATTATCAGTTAATAGTATGTTAGTTGAACGAAATTTAGCATATGCGCGACCCTACATTACTCTGTTGATTCCTTTGAGTAAGCATTTTAGAATGACAGTTTGATTTTATTACTTATCATCACATACCTAGGACTTCTAATTATGTATCTGTTGCTTATGCTAATTTAATTTTCGATTGACATTTGTCACATAACTAAAGCAAATAGAATATTCTCATCAATGTACACATTGTAATATAAGTAAAGACGAAGAACCATGTTTTATATATATTTCAAAAAATATGATGTTTATAGTACAAAATTGGGGCCAACACCCTCAATACACATATACAACCGATAATAAAAAATCCACGACATCTGCACATGTGGTGCCAGATGTGTGTCATGATAAAAAAACTACGTCGTTTGCGAGACGTCGAAAGAGTCGCACCCAATATTTGGGCACACCAACCCCCTACCGTTGCATGGCCTTCAACAGATCCTCTACCTAAACCATAGGAATCCTATGTCTGAAATGAGACAGGTTTCCCTACATGTTTTAAAGGACTCTCTCTGGTTCTCCTCCCGCTGTCTCATCTCCCCGATACCTCCTACGATGTCGTGGAATTCTGTCCGACCGTCGCGGACATACATCTGTGTCACACACGTGTCTAGTTAGTACTTAAACATCATCCAAAAATATTTTTGTTTTCCTATACAAAAATACAAAAAAAAATGAAATATTTAAAAACTTTGTTGTACCTATGTCCTCGTAGGCGATCCCTGGTGGAAATGGCATGCTAGGGTCCCCTATGAAGTTGATCCCTACATATGGGTAGTCATCCAGAGAAATGTCATGTCGTCTCCACCAGTAAAAGAAATAATCGTTGTAGGGTGTGGGCACCCTACCTCCCACTATCGTCTCATCACCTCGGTCCACCATGTCATGGCTAGATCGTTAGGTCCTCAAGGAATGATCTCAACTCTAGGTCCCAAATCTGGAACCTGCTCGAAGAAAAAGCTACACAAGATGGAAGCAAACCTGAAGTTCCTCTTATCACCATGTTTGCATTATGTCAACTGCCTCTTCATATTATCCAGTAGTGAGGTGCACCAATCATACATTGTGGGTCTCAAACACTCTACGAAGTAGAACATGAGCAGCCTCAATGCCTGGTGCAATGAATCCGGTCCTGTGATCTGGGTCAAAATGAGGACAAAAATCTTGAGGCTTAGTTGACTCTTGAACTTGTCGGTCCCTACTATATAGTGAACATCTATGCACTCTTATATCTTCATACCGCTCCCAGCTCCCTGGGTTTTGAGGTTCACCTCCTCACCCCGACACGACAACCCCGTCAAGAAATATATGTCCTTGACTTCAATCCTTAATGGTTTCCCATCAAGGTTGAATCTCTCACTGTTTGGATCCCATTAATCCACGAGAAACTGTAGAAACCTTACTTGGTACCTCATCCCTTTGAGGTCCCAAAACTTGTATAACCTCCATCGTTTCAAGGCCATTTGGGCCCCCAGATCTCTTTCCGCAACAACATATACCTCCTCATGTTCCCTTTCCCTCCATATTAGCACCAGCCTAATAGAGAAACATCACTTTTTGAGTTAGCAACCATCAAAAACTTTGTTTATGGACATATACACGGGTTGCAACATTCACAATCATGTATAGGGATGAGTATACGCTGGTTTTATTTTAGAAACCCGCGTATAAACACACGTATACATGACTCGATGAATGGTAGCCCGCGTACACCTAAATCTCTAATTTACGCCTTAAATAACTTAAAAATTGAAGCTTGAATGCAAAATGTAATCCACTAGAAATAAAGAGGAGGAGAAAAGGAATTACCTGGTCCAGACGGTCGCTAATTTTGTCACTTGTAGCTCCCGCAATCACCAGTTGAAGATTAGAGGTAATTTGGTCCAAAATTCACTATTTGGGTAAAAACTTCAAATGACTTAGTAAAATTTGGTTTTTGTTACTCTTTGTAGTAGTTTTTACCCACTTTACATAATTTCAGATCGTATTTTCGCCTAATGGACTAATACATCAGTGGATTGAGTTGGTTTTTGTAGTTTTCTCCAGGGATTCTTGCAGTTTTTAACGTTATGTTGACCATTCATAACTACGGACAAGTATTTTCTCTACCCAACATATAGGATAGGTATCCATTCCATCATACACACTTGCATTATCCTATAACTGTCACTCATATGCCTTAGGTACGAACCCATTTTTTAGTGATACAGAACCCTCCATCCGTTACAAGACGTGTTGTTATCAAATGGTATAGACTTACCAAACATGGGTACCCTAGTTAGATCCTCTGCTCCATTTGGTGCCCATGCAAAGATTTTTTTCGTAGGACCGGGAGTCCCTTATAGCTAATACCTGAATTTATGTTGAACCTCATATCTCACTCATAAACATGATGACCTATACCTAGAGGACTTCTAGGCGAGTTTGCTTTAATCTCTTTTCTGATTCATTTTCAAAAATCAAAAAGATTGCCGAGTGAACTTGTCTCTTTTACACTCATAAATTGGATTTGAAAGGATGTCTATTTGTTACAAGTTTATCAATTTTGCAAACCAAGTATACTAACATTATGAAAAAGGACATTTTTTTTGTGTTAAGTTGTGATTGCATCTCATGCCCTTGCTTGCAGTATTGAGCCTATTGTCAGTTCTCGCTTTGCCTTATAAACCGTTTTCCTCAGCAATTTTGTATCCTCAACCAAGTAGAGCCTCATTATATCCTTTTCAACTTGACACCCTATACCCAAGAGGGTACATTCCCCCGAGTGTCCATCTCCCACATGCACCTCCTTGCATTTAGCATAGGTATGTTCCACTATTGGAACTAGTTTTTCTTACTTGCGACACTCATTTCCTCCTTTGTATCATAGTGTTCATTTGGCTATGAACAAACCAACAAAAAAATACGGGCAGGAAAGAAGTATTATCTTATATTGGCAGCAGTCGTGTCACCTTTGAAGAGAGCACAAAATTGTTGAGTCCACTTGTCATCATAATTTTGGTTTTAGCATGGCCTTAAGAAGTTGAACTCATTACATAGAGTTTACTTCCCCAAATAGTTACTCTTCCAGTCCTTATGGAGAGTTTGATCGATGCCTCCATCATCTCATTGTTTCATCATTTAGTCTATGCTACCAGAGTCTTCCATATGTCTCATGCTCTTGTTCAAAGGATGTCTATCAACCTCTATCAACCATTCCTCAAAACTCTTGACTTTGCATGTCGGCCATACCCTCAGTTTTTCTCAGAATCACATGAAGTTGTAGTCCTATTATGTACTTGGTCCTACTTTCCTCATTGGTAGGTAACTTTTCATCAATCACGATTTCATCATTGGTTGTTGACTCAGTGGTTTCCCTTGTGATCGAAGAAAAGACATCTATTCACACATAGTTGGGATTCATGCAGTGTCTTGGATATCATTAGCCTTATTGGTTGCTTCCTCACCTTTGTCAGTAGTTTTCCTCATTGGCTTCTATTCAGAGGGTGTTTTTCATGTACAACATGCACTTGGCACACATGAAAGACACACAAGGTCGTTGGTTCATGAACATGTTCTTCTACTGATTTCCTCCAAATCATTAAGCTCCTTCTTTGTACCTCATGTTGAATGATGAGAGATTTATTAATGCTCTCCTTTTAGTGGGTCTCCTTCCATCGAATTTAACTCATCTATTATGGAAACGATACCTAGAGTCCTATGAGTACCTAGAGGATTGCAGTCATTAGTGGCAATTTCCCTCGCCATCAACAGTTGGGAATACATCAATGTCTCCTAATCGATGGATTATTCAAGTGTTTGAACCTGACACCTTTATTCACACTTGTTAGAATGTACTCGGAGCCTTGATACATACTTTCATCATCGGTAGGTTGTCTCATGTTTGTTAATGGTATACCTCAATGACCGGTAATCAAACGAAGTCTCATTATGTTCGACCTCAACTCCTTTATTCACATGATGTGGACTTGCACCTTTGGCAGACTATGTAGAATACTTGAAGACATCAGTTCGTAGCCGCAACTTTCCTGAGTTGTTGCTACCTTTTCATTGGACCAGTACCTGTGTCACTTCAGTGTTCACGGGAGATCAGATTGTACTCCATTGTATACATATATCTTTAGATTGATTTTGAGACTGGCTTTACTGGGCCTTGTTCATGACTATGAGATCCTTTGGGATGTAACGGCATTTGTATTTGCTTATTCATGGCCATGGACAATTGTTTGGTATATTTTCACATGGATATGCAATGTAATTCAAATTGGCAGCCATGTATGCAAAGTCAGTACAAATTGTAATGAGAAACTAGTTCTTCCAGTTGGGTCCCCATTACTCCACTTCTGGGTTTTTATAATGTATTTCGACCATCGCAGATACTCCTTTGACCTCACACATTAGGGGGCATCTGTTATAGCAAGATTTTCCTCACCCCATGCAATATTGCACATCAGGCCATTTTCTATTTCTCTATGCAGACTTGAAGTCCCTTTTTACAAATCCCATAGCTAAAAATATAATTTTTCCACGTATATGCACCTTGCCTACTATCCAACATGTGTATACACAGATTGCACCACTACAACTTGCGTACATTGGGAAATGTGCCCAAAATTGAAAAATGGTGTCGAGTTTCCATGTCATGTCATGAGATCAATGATCCTTGGCCTTCCATATACTGGAAATGTTCCGACTCGACCCGTCAGTTCCACTTGATGGCTATAAATGGGCCAAATCTGAGCTATGGAAAGGAAGAGAAGGAGTTCAACTTTGAGAGCAAAGTTACTCTAGAGGAATTATTCCCTTCACATTGAGTTTGCATTCCTTTGTCCTTTATGTCTGAACACATTGTTCAGCCCCCAATATCTTCCCTTAATAATTGAGAACTTTATTGTCTCTCTTATATGAGCTTGCCTTTGGTGGAGGATTGAAGTGGTGGAGGCCCAACTAAAAGGAACTTAGTTTCTTGGATCTGAACCATGCCGACACAAAAGTATGTAACTTATTCACTTTTGTTGATTA
>SNQJ01S0034916.1:77686-109824 GCA_010110895.2 Picea sitchensis
CACAATTTGAACTATTTTGAGTTTAAGGATAGAAAAGGGGACCATGATAGAGCATATGCATGCATACAAATAGAATTATGCAAGAAATAAATGAATTTCACAACTACTTCCCTTATTCGAGATGTGAACTATATTGTTGAATGATGTTCTTTAGTAATGGGAGAAGGAATAGGAACCCGTGAAGATCAATCACACAGGAAATGACATGTACATAGATATTTTTTGGAGGTATTCAATGTATATCGATAATAGTAGTATGAATGAAAAATAATCCAGGGAACTCATGGATTCCATTCAGTTAGAACATCAGACAATGCAATAGTTGAAATATGGATGCGAAAACTCTCTTGATTTTGTGGTCCATGTAGTAGTAATGAATGGGATGATTCTCAATCGATAGTACAGGTTGATAGATGGGATCGTGTATCACTCCCCATTGGTCAATGTATAACTATGGAATTATCCCAGTTGGGGGAGGACCAATCGAGTATTTCAGGAGATTATGATCATGTATCATATCTCATATTGTCAGGTTTGTTGAAACCTTCTATTAAATTTTCAATAACTAGCATCAATGTTTTATGTTTTGGTCATTTAGTGGACTCGCGTGTTTTCACTCCATTTTTTGCAAGGAACATATATGAAGTGGTTTCCCCAAGAGGTGATGAATGGGGCACTGATTATTGGATGACACGTTGCTTAGATGGAAATCATACCCTCATGTGATCAATAACAGACTCTAAAGGCATTGAATTTCCGATTGGGTTGATGATTATTAAAGGAGAATATATGACACAAGATGAAAGAAAACAGAAGAAAGGTGGTTATGTATTTCAAGATTATAGACCAGGTGAAGTTGTATGCCACTTTACAAACTTGTTTGTTGGTACAAACCTACAAATACAAACAATTCCAAGTAATAACTCATCAAAGGAACGATACGTATTTCGTTACTATGAGCATGAGAAGTTAATGGAGACCGTTAGTATTAGAAGTGATCATGATGTTCCACTTGAATGACCATAGGTATGTAAAAGGAATAATTGAACATATATTTTAGATTTATAAATTATTGAAATTTTGGCTTCATTTTATGGTTGTTATGTTATTCTTGTATTTCCATGCCTTTCCTTTCCTTGCCTTGCCTTGCCTTGCCTTGCCTTGTCATGCCATGCCTTACATTGCCTTGCCTTACCATGCCATGCCATTCCACGCCTTGCCTTTCCATTTCATGTCTTGCCTTTCCATGCTATGCCTTTCCTTTCCTTCACTTTACATACCATGCCATGCCATGAATTTCCTTTCCTTCACTTTCCATGCCATGCCTTCACTTTCCATTCCATGCCATGCCATGACATGCATTTCCTTTCCATTTCATGTCTTTCCTTGCCATACCATGCCTTTCCATGCCTTGAATTTCCTTCACTTTCCATGCCATGCCTAGCCTTTCCATGCCATTCCTTTCATTTCCTTCACTTGTCATGCCATGCCTTTCCTTTCCATGCCATGCCTTGCATTGTCTTCACTTTTCATGCCATGCCTTACCTTGCCTTTCATTTACTTCACTTTCCATTCCATTCCTTTCCTTTCCTTCACTTGCCATGCCATGCATTTGCTTTCCATGCCATGCCTTGCATTGCCTTCACTTTGCAATGCCATGCCTTGCCTTTTCTTCACTTTTCATTCCATGCCTTTCCTTTCCATGCCATGACTTTCCTTGAATGGCCATAGGTATGTAAAAGGAATAATTGAACAAATATTTTAGATTTATGAATTATTGAAAAATTGGCTTCATTTTATGGTTGTTAAATTGTCAAACTATGTAATAAGCATTGAGAAAAACCTTAGTTCTAGAGATCCAACAACAAATGGTGTTTTTTTCAAGAACATGACAACAGAGGGGCCCCACTAGATAAAACCTGGTGCTATGGATCCAATGCAACTGATGGTTCCTCCATCTGAGTCTTGGTTTGATTTTTATCGCGATTTGCAACTCACTTCCTCAAGCCATTCAAGGAAATGTCGCCAATTTGGTCCAGGGACATAAAATCAAAACCAAGCATCATAACAAAGTTCCGTAATCTCCCAAAAGTATATTTGGACAAGGCCCACTTGACCATGCTACCAACAATCTCTCGACACAGTGTTCTTGAAAATCGACCTCTAGTTCAAAAAATGCACCATACCTCATTGGCAAAACCTTAGTGTTGGAGATCCTCCAAGAACCAATATTTTGGTTAAAGAAATGACAACGGAAGGGCCCCACTAGCTGAAAACTGGTGCTCTGGATCCAATGCAATGGACGGTTCATCCATCCGAGTCCCAGTTTGAGTTTTATCATGAGTTTCAAATCTCTTACTCAAGCCACTCAAGGATATGTTTCCAATTTGTTACAGGGGCATAAAATCCAAACTGAGCATCATAATGAAGTTTTGTAAGACCCTACAAGTTTGTTTGGCCAAGTTCCATGTGACCACACTACCCGCAATTACTCAATACAATGTTCTTAAAAATTGACTTCTTGTTCAAAAATTTCACTATGCCTCATTGAGAAAAAAACCTAGTCCCGAAGATCCTCCAACAAGTTTTATAACAACTATAGTTTCCTTGTTGATTTGTGGTGTTTAGGACTTCCCATTGACTTGTTTGAACTTAGTTAATATCATTTGTTATATTGGAAAGGCATGCCATGGAAATGGTATGGCATGGCAATGGCATGCCATGGCATGGATTGGCAAGGCATGTCATGGCAAAGAAAGACATGTCATGGAAAGGAAAGGCATGCCATGGCATGGTGTGGCAAGGCATGGGATGGGATGGCATGGCATGGCATGGCATAGAAATTCAAGTCAGGAAAATGCATACAATGACATGACATGGAGAGGCATGGCATAGCATGGCAAGGAAAGGCATGGCATGGAAAGGCATGGCATGGCATGGAATGGCAAGGCAAGGCATGGCATAACATGGCATGGCAAGGCATGGAATGACATAGCATGGAAATGACATATAATGGTATATGTTGACAAGGCATGTCATGGAAAGGTAAGGCATGGCATGGAAATTAATTGCATGGAAAGGTAAGGCATGCCATGACATGGCATGTCATGGTAAGGAAAGGCAAGACATTCCATGGAATTCCATGGCATGGAATGGCATGGAAAGGAAATTCATGGCATGGCATTGCAAGGCAAGGCATGGCATGGAATTTCATGGAAAGGAAAGGCATGGCATGGAATTTCATGGAAAGGAAAGGCATGGCATGACATGGAAATGCAAGGCATGACATGGAAAGGCATGGCATGACATGACATGGAAAGGCAAGGCATGCCATGGCATGGCTTGGAAAGGCATGGCATGGATTGACAAGGCATGGCATGGATTGGCAAGGCATGTCATGGTAAGGCAAGGAAACACAATGCATGATGTTAGGACCCTGAAATTCCCTTTTTCACTACACCTTTTGATCATTCAACCCTCTCATTTCCTAAGCTAAATGACTACTCTAATGAGCACTAAGACCCTTTTTCCCAAGGTACGAACTATTCATCTTGCTTTTATGTTTTCATTTACTTAGCATGTTTGATTGGATACGATCACATATTTTACCCATGAAATAATTCAACTAATGATCAAAATGATAGAACAACCCACTTCGAGAATCGGGTCGCTATTTTCACAGCTATGCACAATTCTTGGGAAGCTGTTACAGGATTGCTGCAATGGATGACCATCAATCCTGGAGGTTGTTACACAACTACTATGATATAAGCATGTTAATCTCGGAAGCTGTTACAGCAGATGCCACTAGTCCTGTTGTGATATGACGGTTGCAACACCTGTTGATTAGAATGTTGGTTCACGATGTTGAGGAAGGAGAATTCAAGATTTGGTATTGATGATATCTAATGAATAGCCTGAGAATCGGGGATTCTCAGGACTGCTCTATTTCTGAGCACTGATTGACTCTGACTTTAAATAGCAGAGCTTTTGTAATGTAAAGGTTGTTAGTCTTTTGGCTTGAACTGAAGAAAGGAATGATTGTTGTACTCAAACATCTTTTTGGCAATTGAATGAAGAACTGGAATGAATTTATTTAACATACTGTGATCTATCTCTTTGAGTGGATTCAATGAGAAGGAAAGGGCCCACCTTCTTCACCGATTCCCCTCTATTTCAAATTCTATATTTAGTTGTTTTCATTGCAATTGGTTTAACTGTTAGATGTTTTTGAATGCAACTGTTGTTACAGTTTAGTCCCTTCCTGATAAATGTGCATAGATTTGTCTCATGAGAATTAGAAGTCAGTAGATGAGCATGGTCGAAGAGTTACTTTTCATTTTTCTGCATTAAGTTTAAATCTTGTTCTGGAGAATTAAAAGTGTGAATTAGCTTCTTGCAATAAGTAGATTTCCCTTCAACAATAACATAGAATTTTTTCCTGCAAAAGTAAATTAGAAAGTTAGATAGGGTAGGCAATTCATGGTGTTGTAGATTCATCAATTTAGATTGCAATTATGATTTTAAGTCTGTATCACTCCAGTTGTATCAACACAATTGGGTCCGCAATATTGTTTGTTTGTTTTTGTTAGAAGAACTTCCCTACTGCAATTAGATTAGAGATGCTTCCATTACCTAGCATAGACTGTGCATAATTATCTTGAAATAACATACTTCCCTGGGTTGACAATTTATATTGAACACTTTGATTTTTCATTTAATTAGACAATTAAAGTTCCCAACATTTTGGCACCATTGTCGGGGAAGATAATTGTAGATTTTGGTAAGCAAACTAGTTTTTTTTTTAGGAATGAATAGTCTGCATGAATCACCAAACGCGAGAATGAACCCCCAAAAATACTAACATTACAGGCACCAGAGGACGTGGAGGAAGAAATCCTAACATACTGGGAAGGCAGAACATTGTTGAAGAGATTATAGCTAGAGCAGATTCTTCTTTAGGATCCATATTTTTCCCTGCCAATCCTCCAAGAAGACGTGATCCACAGTCAACATAAATATCCCCTCTTGAAACATAATTATCCTCAAGGGCTGAAGCTGAAGTTGTAGCTGAAAGTGAAGCTGAAGATTTGTCACCAACAAATCAGCAAGCAACACTAGAGAACATAGAGGATCAAGGCAGTATAGCCTCAAACCGAGAAAACTTGGAAGAAGATGTTTATCAGATCAACGGTCAGATAGTCACTAAGGAAGAGTGGGACGTTGTTCATATTGAGTCGAACCAGAGAGAAAATATGGAGAATCAAGGGGATAATGAAGAAGAGCTCTACCAAGAGAATCCACAGAACAACGAGGATCATGTAAACAATGAAAACACTATCTTTACCCTGGTTCCTATTTATGATGTCCCCACATGAGGGATGGCTCCTATGAAAAACATACCTCTCTTGGCTCTCCCAAATTTTCATGGATTATCTATTGAAGATCCGGATGAGTTTCTATTTGAATTTGACATTTTTTGTAGAAGCTATGACTACACTACCACTGTGCAGAAGCTCAAACTATTTCCAACCACATTAAAAGGAAATGCATTAAGATGGTTCATGAGCCTTGGAGGGGAAAACATCTCAACATGGATGCAAATGAGGCAGATTTTCCTGCACAAATACCAAGACTATTGTCGAATAAGGGAATGCGGAGAGGAGCTATTCAAAATGTCACAGAAGGAGGACGAGACCCTTGAATACTTTGTGGAGCGACTCCAATACAATCTACAACAGTTTGGCCATCCATATGTGATTAAGGACATTCTGAAAACCATTTTGCTAAAAGGAGTTAGAGAAGATTTCTTAGATATGTTGAATATGCTTGGTAAAGGAGATATATCTAAGGAATCTTATGAGGACATTGTAGACCTATGCAAAAGATGTTCTCAAGGGTCTACAAGAAATAAGTCATCTACCAAGGATACTACTTTTTCAAGGGTACAAAAATAAGCAAATGGAGGAGCAACAAGAGCAGAAATAGGTAATCTGTTAGAAAGTTTCAAAACATAGATGGTTAACTATTTTGCCTCACAAATGGATACTTTGCAGGTCAAACAGAAACAAGAAGAACTGGAGAAAGTATTATGCATCTTCTGTCCAAAATGCAGGAAGAAACATCCACCAAGGGAGTGCCCACTGAACAGTGTCTAGGTATGCCTTATTTGTGAATTAGACCATGCCATTGACCAATGTCCTTATCTACTAGGGGTAAAAGCATAAATGAAAGAAACTAATGAGGAAGAAGAGGTTGTCCATCTGATCACACAAAGAAGACAATGGCAGCCAAGAGGTCAAGGTATGAATTCTGAATTCTCTCCTCCAACATTTAATTATTGGAACAATCAACTACCATATGGTCAGTCGAATTCTCCCCCTCCAAACCAAATGCCACCCTCTTATCAGGATCCCAATGCATGGTTACCTATTCCCCAACAACCGAATCACAATGGACAATGGAACCCATATGGGATAGGTCCTCAACAACAACTCAGTTATCCAAAACAACACCAATCAAACTTCTTTCAACATCAGTTCCAACCTCCATACCAGCAGCAACAGCTGCAATTGCCTCCCAATAACTCACCAAACAATCCTCCCTTGCGACCTCGGATGCCTGTTCAACCTAACCCAAACCCAAATAACAAGGCCATTCAAAACATAGACATACTTAATGTGTCGGCCTTATCTATTACTCCTATGCCCTGAAATGAAATACATTTAAGATCAGGGAGAATAGTTGAGCCAATAGTTGAAGATGCTCCATCTTCAGAATCAGATAAGGAATCAGGGGAGAAACCATCTGTTGATACAGAATAAATTGACCAGCCTATTCTAGAATCAGCAGACCCACCATTCCTTGAAAGAATGAAATTGCTAAGCCTTTGGAATTACCATCTTTCAATCTCCTTGGAGAATTTCAAAATCTGCAGGTTAATATTCCACTACTGCAAGCAATAAGGGATGTCCCTATTTATGCCAAGACCGTGAGGGATCTTTGTATCATAAAACATAGATGAAAACCTAAGGATCCCCTCACAGTGCATGTGGTGGGGGATTTGTCTGAGCTAATTCTAGGAAAAACTCCACCTATTAAATATGGCAACCTAGGAAACCCGACTGTCACAGTTAAAATCGAACAAACATCTATTCAGCATGTATTAGTTGATTTAGGGGTATCAATTAACATCATTCCAATAGAAACTATGCAGTTTTTGCAACTCAGAACAAAAATCCAACCTACTCCTATTGTTCTACAATTATCTGATCGCTCTACCATTAGACCAGAAGGAGTAATCGATGAATTAGTTATTTCAGTAGACTCATGGGAGTATCCTGCTGATTTTGTCGTGTTGCAGCCCAAATTCAGTCTGGGAGGCCATCCTCTAATTATGGGATGACCATGGTTAGCCATAGTTGACGCCTTCATAGGTTTTCGATATGGTTCTATGACCATCTTTGATGGTTACGACACAAAAAAACTTACCCTGTATCCTCATGCTACACCCAGTACAGAACCTGGAAAATTCTCTATGGATAGACACTGAGGCTGAAAGTGCTCTTCCTGTGCTAACTATAGGAAAGGACCTGCATTTTAAGGATGATATAGAGGATGAGTTAATCAATTGTTTTATTTGTGACCCCTCTATCATTACATAGCACACGAACCACCACTTAATCAGAGTCTTTCACCCTATGGCCCCGGAAGAAATGAACTCGGAACTTGCTGACAATCAGAGTGATTCAGTGGTAACAACAATCGATGTAACAAAAAACGTTGTAACATCAGATGATGAAATAGTAACAACTGAATTATTTCCCAAAATCAGTTCCGAAAGCGTCACTGTGGAAATCGAACCTGGAAAAACCTTGAACATCAATCTCGATCTTTCCAGTGTTGAAACTTGTCGACTGATGAATTTACTGATTGAACAGAAAGAAGCATTTTCATTGGATTAAATGGATATGAAAGGCATACCCTCTGAGCTATGCACCCACCATATATACATCAAAGAAGAATGTTGACCCATTTCCAACCGCAAAGGAGGATGAACCCAAACCTTAAAGAAATTGTTAAAGAAGAACTTCAGAAGCTTCTCAATGCCGGATTCATCTATCCTATATCAGACAGTGAGTGGGTATCACCATTGGTAATTGTGCCTAAAAAGAATGGTAAGTGGAGAGTGTGTGTGGACTATCGAGCCCTGAATAAGGCAACGCAGAAGGATCATTTCCCTCTACCATTTATTGATCAGGTTTTAGATAACTTAGCCGGAAAGAAATATTTTTCTTTCCTAGATGGATTCAGTGGCTATAACCAGATACAAATTTCCCCACAGGACCAAGATAACACCACCTTTACCATCCCTTGAGGAACATTTGCCTACAAGGTTCTCCCATTTGGCCTGTGTAATGCACTAGCCACTTTCCAGAGAGTTGTGATTGGTATTTTCTCGGATATGGTGAATGATTGTATGGAAATATTCATGGATGACTTTACTCCTTATGGGACTGATTTCAAAGATGCTTTGTCTAATTTAGAGAAAGTGCTCAAAAGATGTAAACAATCTCATCTCTCTTTAAGTATGAAAAAATGCCATATGATGATGCGCGAAGGGGTAGTGCTGGGACACTTCATCTCTTATGCAGGGATTCAGGTAGATCCAGCGAAAATCCAGGTAATTTTGGACATTCCAACTCCATCAACTCAGAAAGAGGTAAGAAGTTTTTTAGGACATGTTGGGTATTACAGAACATTCATAAAAAAATTCTCTAAACTTGCCTCTCCATTGTTTTTCTTACTAACAAAAGATGTTAACTTTCGTTGGACTAAAGACTGTGCATTGTCTTTTGCAGACCTTAAACAGAGATTATCTACAACTCCCATCTTGAGAGGGCCCAATTGGGCTCTGCCTTTTCACATTTCTTTAGATGCCTCAGACACTGCAATTGGTGCAGTACTAGGGAAACAGGAGGACAAAGAACCCTATGCTATCTACTATATCAACAAGAACATGGCTTATGCTAAGTTAAATTACACAGTTATTGAAAGAGAATTCCTGGCAGTAGTATATGCAATCAATAAATTCAGGCATTATGTAACTGGTTACCCAACTTTTGTCCATATTGATCATACGGCCATAAAATATCTAATGAATAAACCTATTACTAATTCTTGAGTGACAAGATGGTTGTTACTACTGCAAGAATTTGACATCACTATAGTAGATAGACCAGGAAAAGAAAATGCGGTTGCTGATTTTCTCTCAAGATTACATATAAATGATGATAATTCACCTGTAGACGATTCCTTTCCTGATGAAATTTTTTTTGCAGTATCTTCTCACTCACCCTGGTATGCAGACATTGCTAATTATCTGGTTGCAGGGAAGGTACCTCCCCACCTATCTCCTAGGGAAAGAAGGAAAATTATTCAAAAGAGTGTCAGGTATAGTTGGATAGGAGGATACCTCTTCTACACAGGCCTAGATCAAGAAATCAAGAGATGTGTGAGGGATGATGAGATTTATGATCTGCTAAAAGATCACCATGATGGCCCTTGTGGGGGTCATTTTGTTGCAAAAAGGACTAGGCATAAAGTTTTAAGGATGGGCTATTCTTGGCCCAGCATATTTCAAGATGCCATGAATTATGTCCAAGCTTGTGACAGTTGCCAACGCATGGGTCAGCCAACTCATAGGGATGAGATGCCACTCCAGCCTCAGATAGTGTTAGAGCCTTTTGAAATATGGGCCATGGATTTTGTAGGACCCATTCATCCACCTTCCAATCAGAAAGTTTATATATTGGTCTGTATAGACTACATGACCAAGTGGGTGGAGGCAAAAGCACTTATCAGAGCATCAAAAGAGGTTGTTTTAGCATTCTTGTTTGAAAATATATTTGTTATATTTGGTGTTCCCAGAGAACTGGTCACTGATGGAGGACCCCCTTTCACATTACAAAAATTTGAAGCTCTACTCAGTAAATATCATGTTTTACATAGAATAGCTTCTCCATACCATCCACAAGGCAATGGCCAAGTGGAAAGCACCAACAAAGTTATTGAATCCATTCTCACTAAAATAGTGAGAGAAAATCATAAATATTGGCCTGATAGACTACATGAAGCTCTATGGGCTTACCGAACTACTTAGAGGAGCACAACTGTTTTTTCTCCTTATGAGTTGGTATATGGAAAAAGCCATGTTTTTCCCATTGAGTTCGAAATCAAAACCTTAAGAACTGCATCATCCGTCAATCTCGACTTGACTATGGCACAAAAAGCCAAACTGCAGTATCTCAATGAGCTTGATGAAAAGTGTTTGGATGCCATCCATCAAACCACAGTGATTCAACAACAAAGAAAAAAATGGCATGACCGAATCATTAAAAATAAATTATTTCAGAAAGGAGTTTGGGCTCTATTGTACAATTCACGCTTTAAGGAATTTCAAGGTAAGATGCGTACACGATGGTTAGGGCCTTACAAAGTAGACACCATCGTTCCCAATGGGACAACCCGACTGATTACTATTGACGGATCCAATACACACTTACATGCAAATGGTCATCGCCTACGTCTGTATCAGTGTTCACTGTCCAAGGCAGAATTCAAAACTAGTTGTACAACTGATACAAATTATCAATTCTTGTACGGAACGGAGCTTGCTCCTTCCCCTTCTGAAATTTAGTACTTCTTTTGCTCAGACTTTGTATATAAATAATCTCAACAAACTTTGCATTTCTCTGTTTTTAGTTGAAATTTTTCTATTTTTATTTACTATGCTAATAAAGCCTTGGAAGGTATCAGACAATTCTATGTGTGCAGGTAGATTGATGAACAGAAGGAAACGATGTGTTCATAGAATTTGAAAAACTTTCTCGAATCGAAGTAATGCAGCGTTTGGATGATCTCCATGTTGTTACACCTTTTCCCGATAAATTGGCCGATCTCCTTGTTGTTACACCTTTTCTCGATAAATTGGCCGATCTCCTTGCTGTTACACCTTTTCCCGATAAATTGGTCGATCTCCATGTTGTTACACCTTTTTCCAATAAATTGGCCAAATTCAATGTTGTTACACATTTCCCTGATAAATTGGCAGATATCAACGCTGTTACACCTACCTCCGACATTTTTGAAAAATAACTTGTTGATACACTAATTACTGTGGTGCTTTCTTGACCACTTCACTCGTTATTTTTGCCGATGTTGCAGCTCCAACCCTCCAATATTCCATGCAACAACACCTTTGATTAGACATTACTGATGCTTTTTATCAGAAATTATTGCTTTATTATGACGTCACTTTACATTCGGCGGTATTCAGTTGGCTCAGTACAGTAAGGTCTACGATTCTGCACAAGTCGTCATTTCTCTCACGATCCTTCATCATGCCAGCGATTATGTGCCATTCTGATGACAGTTGGATTGTGTGGTTACTCCGACAGGTAGTTATGTGCGGTAAGATTTGAGGTATGTAATTAATCCTACGTGTTCAAGTAATGAAGATCTAAAAGCACGATTTCCTATTTACTAACCAGTTACACCTGGAGCCAATCCGCTTAGTTGGGGGGGGGAACGTAAATCTAGCTATTCATTCCAAAGTTTATACACACATCCACCACCTTTCCACCACACTTCTTTTAACTAAGACACTGTATTCTCTCTGCAAATCATGTTCGAGCTTATTACGTCTCTGATTTAGGTGATAGCTTCTCCTCCTACATGCCTGTAACTCTCAAGAAACATCATGGGAGGATCAGCTATGAGACATGAACCCGCAACTCTGGACAGTTTACTGCTACACCTAGAGGCCTACCAAATATTTCTTCAAGTAGGCTAGATATCGTATTTTAAGAAGCTGAAAGAGTTTAGTGAGGACGAAGTATTGGAATTCAGTCAAAATCTTACTAAAGGGTACTCAATGGTGAATGGGGTAAGGATTCCAGTAACAGAAGCAAGCATTGTTGCTGTAACATGATTTCCAAGAACAGGATACCAATGGTTTAACAGAAAAACACATATCCCGAACGCACAGAAGGGGTTCCTCATCAACACTGAGCAATTTCAAAACAAGGGCAGAGGTGTAGACATCAATTCCTTATCGGAACCATGGGGGACAGTTTCAAACTTTCTTAAAAGGTACATCACCTGTGAAGGTAGATACCAAGTTGTTTATTCTTCTGATTTCATCTTATTATCACATCTACGACATCAGAAATTGATAAACATCCCTTATTATATCCTACAATCATTGCATAATATGGCATGTTTTGTAAAACAATCCAACAACCCCAAGAATTGTATTTCTAATCATAGACTCATCGGCCTCTTAATTCGCAGAGGTATGGGCATTTATAATAACCCATCACCTGCTGTAGCATCCTAGCCACAGTCTGAAATTCTAGAAAGGACTGCACCAATCCTTGAAACTGCAACCCATGGACCTCTTCCAGAGCCTTTACCCTCGACTGCAATGATAGCCCAAACTCCTACTGTCACTGTCCGTAAGACGCCTCGGAAGAGTAACCGTGTAACCCGAAGCCATCCTGGATCTACACAGACAAGCCTCGACGACTTTGCAATACAACAACCTGTAGCTGTGGAAAAACAAATAGATGAGGAGCCAACCGCTTGACCACAATCACATCACTTGGTTGATACATCGATTATTGAAATCCAACCCCCTGCTTCTGACAAGAAAAACCCTGCTCCTACCTTTACCTTACCTAAAAAGTGAGCAAGAATAACACAGTCCTCAATACCATCAATACCGCTTACCCGCTTTGTTGAGGCACCAACTATTGCATAGACCACTCCTACTACTGCTACAATCACTCATGATTATCCTATTACTGCTACAACCGATCAAACACCTACTAGCATTACTTGTGAATTTTTACAAAAGAGGAAATGTCCATTCAAAGGAAAACCTTGAATGAACATTGGTCAAATTGGATCAAAATAGAACCCTCTGGCTGCTACAACAGAGAATTCTCCAGGGGTACGAATACCAGGTTTTACCTTATGCCCAAAACTGCAGGAAACTATCTTATCCTTTCAAAGTGAATGCGCAGCAGAATCATCGGTGCTCCCTAATGATTCTGCACATCCTTGGACCGTTGATGAAATCCAAATTATCTCAGACCCTAGTATACCAGAATGTCCTCCTTGTGTGATTGAGGAAGAACATTATGTTCCTCCTCCAGCAGCAAAGAAAAATACCACTACTTTCGTTTCTACTTTACCTAGGAGAAAAAACAGGTCCACCAAGTCTGTTGAAGCTGCAATTGGAAAGAAAAATATGGAGTTGGTTGCTCCTATTCTTTGTCCACTGTCATCTATGCTTGATACGGAGACAGTTCCACAAGAATCAACTATCCACGTCGAGACTGATACACAAGAACCAGTCCTGACAGATACAACTGTTACATAAGAGCCAACTGCTCCATAGGAGATTGTCCCACCAGAGTTCGAGATATTAGAACCACATGTCCATGTCGAGTCTGCTCCACAAGAACTAGTTTTGATAGTCACAACTGTTACACAAGAACCAGCTACACATCATGCTAAGGATGTTCCACTTGCAAATTTATTTTCCCAAATAGAGAAAAAGATCAAGAATATAGAAAATTCCAAGATTGCGGCACTGATAACAGAAAATAATAACCTTAAAGCAGAGATAAAAACCTTGAAACAGGAAGTGGAAGTTTCTCTATAGAAGAATCCAAAAGGTATAACCATGGACATCCTACCACTAACAAAAGTTGTTATGGGCAAAGAAAAAGAACTCATGTGTTTTGAATGTGGCAACATTTACTATGAAGCAAGATATGAGGTTGTCAAAGTTCCAGTTGCTACAAGACCAACAAATGTATCAATCAAGAATGAACATGGACTTCCTTCTACACAAACATTAGCAAAACAGGGGAGATCTCAACATCATAAATCAGCACCTGGTATGCCAGCCGCTTGCAAAAAGGAACCTTTGTTTCGTTCAGGAGTTGTTACTCGAGCAACTCAAACTGATCCTATTGTCAAGAAAAGAAGAACCCAAATAGATGGTTGACACAACATATTTCTTCTTTTTGACACATCATTCTTCATTACCGACACTTAGAATATTCTCTTAACAATTTTTCACTGGAGCCGATAATCATCTACTTCAGTTACAAAATAATATTTGAATTTGTTTTTGCATGAGGACATGCAATGTCTTCAGTTGGGGGGTATGTTAGGACCCTGAAATGCCCTTTTTCACTACACCTTTTGATCATTCAACCCTCTCATTTCCTAAACTAAATGACTACTATAATGAGCACTAAGACCCCTTTTCCCAAGGTACGAACTATTCATCTTGCTTTTATGTTTTCATTTACTTAGCATGTTTGATTGAATACGATCACATATTTTACCCATGAAATAATTCAAATAATGATCAAAATGATAGAACATCCCACTTCGAGAATCGGGTCGCTGTTGTCACAACTATGTGCAATTCCTGGGAAGCTGTTATAGGATTTCTGCAATGGACGACCATCAATCCTGGAAGTTGTTACACAACTGCTGCAACAGAAGCCTGTTAATCTCGGAAGTTGTTACAGTAGACGCCACCAGTCCTATTGTGATATGACTGCTGCAACACTTGTTGATTAGAATGTTGGTTCACAATGTTGAGGAAGGAGAATTCAAGATTTGGTGATGATGATATCTAACGAATAGCCTGAGAATCGAGGATTCTCAAGACTAATCTGTTTATGAACACTGATTGACTCTGACTTTAAATAGCAGAGCTTTTGTAATGTAAAGGTTGTTAGTCTTTTGGCTTGAACTGAAGAAAGGAACGATTATTGTACTCAAACATCTTTTTGGAAATTGAATGAAGAACTGGATTGAATTTCTTTAACATACTATGATCTATCTCTTTGAGTGGATTTAGTGAGAAGGAAAGGGCCCACCTTCTTCACCGATTCCCCTCTATTTTGAATTCTATATTTAGTTGTTTTCATTGCAATTGGTTTAACTCGTAGATGTTTCTGAATGCAACTGTTGTTACAGTTTAGTCCCTTCTTGATAAATGCACATAGATTTGTCTCATGAGAGTTAGAAGTCAGTAGTTGAGCATGGCTGGAGAGTTACTTTTCCTTTTTCTGCATTAAGTTTAAATCTTGTTCTGGAGAATTAAAAGTGTGAATTAGCTTCTTGCAATAAGTGGATTTCCCTTTAGCAATAGCATAGAATTTCTTCCTGCAAAAGTAAATTAGAAAGTTAGATAGGGTAGGCAATTCATGGTGTTGTAGATTCATCAATTTAGATTGCAATTATGATTTTAAGTCTGTATAACTCCAGTTGTATCGGCACAATTGTGTCCGCAATATTGTTTGGTTTTTTTTGTTAGAAGAACTTCCCTACTGCAATTAGATTAGAGATGCTTCCATTATCTAGCATAGACTGTGCATAATTATCTTGAAATAACAGATTTCCCTGGGTTGACAACTTATATTGAACACTTTGATTTTCCATTTAATTAGACAATTAAAGTGCCCAACACATGACATGGCATGGAAAGACAAGGCATGCCATGGCATGGTTTTGAAAGGAATGGCATGGATTGTTAAGGCATGTCATGGTAAGGCAAGGCAAGACAAGGCATGCCATGGCATGGAATGGTAAGGCATGTCATGGCAAGGAAAGGAAAGGAAAGAGAAGGCATGGAAAGGAATGACATGGAAAGGCAAGGCATGGCATGACATGGAAAGACAAGGAATGTCATGGCAAGGAATGGCATGGCATGACAAGGCAAGGCATGGCATGCAAATGCATGAAAAAACATGGCAAGGTAATGCATGGCATGGCAAGGTAAGGCATGGAATGGAAAGGAAATGAATGCAATGGCATTCCATGGCATGGAAATGCATGGAAAGGCATGGCATGGCTTGGAAAGGCAAGGCAAGGCACGACATGTGTTATAGAAATATTTGCCTCACCCCATGCAATCTTGCACATAAGGCCTTTTTCTATTTCCCTACGCAGACTTGAAGTCCCTTTTTACAAATCCCAGAGATAAAAATATAATTTTTCCACATATATGCACCTTTCCTACTATACAACATGTGTATACGCAAGTTTCACAACTACAACCTGCATACATCAGGAAATGTGCCCAAAATTGAAAAATGGTGTCAGGTATCCATGTCACATCATTAGATCAATGATCCTTGGCCTTCCATATACTAGAAATGTTCTGACTCAGCCCTTCAATTCCACATGAAGGCTATAAATGGGTCAAATTCGAGCTATGGAAAGGAAGATAAAGAATTCAACTTTGAGAGAAAAGTTGCTCTCGAGGAATTATTCACTTCACATTGAGTTTGCATCCCTTTGTCCTTTAAGTCTGAACACATTGTTCAGTCCCCAATCTCTTCCCTTACTGATTGAGAACTTCATTGTCTCTCTTATATGAGATTCCCTTTGGTGGAGGATTGAAGTGGTGGAGGTCTAGCTAGAAGGAACTTTATTTCTTGGTTCTGAATCATGCCAACATGGAAGTCTGTAACTTATTCACTTATGTTGATTATATCTTAATAGAAATACTCTTTTCTCATCCAATTAACATCTTGCAAATATTTAAATTATTATTCCATGGGCGTATTTGTTATGAATATTGATGTATTATGTTATTGAATATGCTAACATCATATATTATCACCATATTCTTACGTTTCTTGGTTGTTGAGGACTAGTTGTAGGTATATTGCTTTGGGTCAAGTGCTCAACGGTGGACTTCATCGAACGTCTGGACGAGGTAGGCCTTTTATCTTGTCTTGATAGCATATTTGTTTATATAGCATACTTGAGAGTAGAGTTGATTTCTGCAGTCATTTTCGTCTGTTGTGGTTTAACCCTATCCATAGAGATATTTTTCTCGTAACAGAATTGATGACCCTACTGCGGATTGAATCTTCTTTTTTGGGGTTTGGAGTGTTTTTCTCCTTAGATTTCTCTTGTTCATATTGATTTTCTTGTCGTATGATTGCTTGAAAACCTCTGTTCACTATGGGTATAAGTCTTTCAGCCTTCTCCTTAGACTAGTTGTCTTTTGACACATATACGCGGGTTTTTTCTTGACAGTCGCGTACATACGTGTGTTGTTCTACTGCAAGTTGCGTACATATGTGCTTTTCCCTTGAAAATTCGCGTACATCAACCTTTGTTTCTTGTTTGTTGGGTTTGGTGGTTTCTGGGTAGGTTTTGATGATTGTTGAGTCTTCTTGGGTCTCTATAGTGACTGTTAAGTGTTTCTGAAATGACAGGAAACCTGTCTTTGGTTGAATTTTTGGGTGGTGCCTGTCTCATCATCTTTTCATTTTGATTGTCCTTGCACCTTGGGTTGGGTGTTTTGATCCTTGACATCCTACCTGGTTTGTCTCTTTCTATACACAGTGGAGTCTTTATATCAAGCTATTGTTCAATCCTTGCATTTTCATTTTTCTTATATTGAAAATACAAAAATATTAGGCATTTTACATTGATTGGATTTTTGATCTCTTGAGTCTTCGTCATTTATCTTAGTCCATGTAAAGAAAGATTGCATTTTTATTTAGAATTGCATAATTGAATTGAAAATTGCATTTTTAATAAGCATATCATTTATTGGAAATTGAGGTTAGGACTTTGCATTGTATTCATATTAATTTATTTTACTTGTTGAGTCATAACATCACTAGTTTCACGACCACACCTTTTGAGTAAGCAAGCCCATTAAAATTAATGCTATAATTTAAAATTGATTAGTAACGATTTTATTTTCTAGGGTGCACAAACTAGCTTAGGATTTAGTACCTTGGAATAGGATTTTGTGAGTAAAATTCTCCAAGGCTATTAAATCAACATATGTGTCTGAATAAGGGAGTGGAGAAATACATTGTATAATCGGTAATATCAGGAGAATCCGCTTACACCGAAGTTAAGCACAAGGTCGTGTGAGGCTGGTTGAAGGGATATCCCCTCGATACCTTCTTAGCGTCAGATATATTTCTGGGGATCCATTAGTATATGAGGATCTTTCTAGTGCTCTTACCTTTGTGAGAGGCAATTCTTTTAAGATTTTGGGCTTTGATACCCTACCCATATGGTGGAACTGACATACGATTGTTCACTTGTGCATCGGTTATACTTTGGTTGATTAGTTTCTTGACTTAGGTACCACATAGGTTACTTGCAAGGGTTATTTTGCAGGTACCCTAAGTCAAATAAGGGTCAAACAACACACAACCTTTATGGAGGATTACCTCTCCAGGGGGATCTGAATGACTGGTTGTTAGGCCCACGAGGGACCTTATAACTGATTATGATACCTCTGATATTTAGCAGGGAGTCTCAAGCCCCTCTTGGGCCAGGCATACCTACTTTAGGGAGGGAGGTCCCTTTCAACCACTTTATCATGTTTGTGTGCATATTGGTCGTTTGATTATTTTTGGTGTTCTCTTTGATTACTAGTTGGCCTTAGGATTTGTTTTATATCTTGAGTCTTAAGTCATCATGGAGCCAGACCAACATCCCTGTAGGTCTCGCCACTTGTTACAATTACCACCACATTTCGAGTGTTTTCCTTCTAAAATGTGTAGAGTTATTAAACCTGGTACACATACCTCCACTTATAAGACTTGTGATTCTACAAGGATGAGTATTGAACCAGGTCATCAATATATTGGGAGCCCTTTGACTCCCACACCTACTATAGTCAATAGTACTCCTTTGACTCCTTCAACCACAATGGTTGTAGTGTCGGGGGAACCTATCATCACCGATGCCTGCCCTATAGTGAAAAATCAACCTATTTCCAAGAACCCATTTGGGTCTCTTGGTCACTCACCTACATATAATGTTCATTCCATCCCGATGGCCTCTAGTCCTTTTTCCTATGGTATGCCGAATTTTACATCGTAGTTTTCAACCTTCATCCCAGCCACTGGCCCTAATGCTAGAATTGGGCTTGGGGGCACATCTCTTCCTTATACTCTATTCTCATTTGGTGGCTCTCAGATCCCTCAAACGACTCCTACCATGGGAGGCATTCCTTTTTTTAACCCCGGGTCTAATCCTGTTACTTCTGGGTGGATTAACCAACTTGGCAGACAAGCTATAGCTTATAGTCCATCCTTTAAACCCACCTCCTCTGTGTCGATTATGACCAATACGTTTGGCATGACAAATCCACCTTTATCCTTCATATTCACACCCAGAGGAGGTTAGTTTCACACCTTGGGAAACCCCCAACCCGAAGCCACTCTGGTTGGGGGAAGTTTTTATAACCTTCATTAGAAATTCCTACTAGAATGATGCCCAAACAACCCCTTATGAGTCATCCTGGAGGAGGGTCTTACAATCACGGAAAGGTCCATGGTGCTTACCAGAACCCTGGATGGGTTGTCATTCCCCAAACACAATATTTCCAGGGAGCTTGGGGCCAAATGTCGCAACCCCATCTCCCTTTTGTGGCCACGCTGAAACTTACAGACTTGTCTAAGTTGATGAACGACCATGTGTGTCATGATCCTACATGGCCCCCCATTCCCACCAAGCTTCCCTCAGATATTCTGAAATTTGAAGGCAAGAATGGAGAGGACCATGGTGATCACGTTACCACCTTTCACTTATGGTTCTCCTCAAATTACCTTAACAACGATTCCATTCGGTTAAGATTATTTCAATTCACACTCATAGGGGTTGTCGTGAAATGTTATATCTAGCTACCTAAAGGGGTATACGGGACCTTTAGTTAGATGGTGCTAGTGTTCCTTAACCACTTCCAATTGTCGGTTCATTACGATGTTGGCCTAGAAATTCTATCGACCTTATGCTAGGATAAAGCCACTCATATCTTGGATCACATCTAGGAGTGGCATAGATGGAAGAGGTTGATCAAGACCTACATACCCCCATACTTTTTGTTAGAGTGGTTCCTTATGTCTTTACAACCTCCTATTTTGAAGGATGTTGCTACATCTAGGGTTACATATGAGGAAGAAGAAATATTCAAATCCCAACAGTTAGATATTATATATGCTTAGTCTGGGATGCTATACGAGATTCTCCCGGATGCACTGAGGTCAAATTATGACCCTAGACAAAATCCCCGACCTCATTCCGATGGCACTGTAGGCTCCGCCAATGTGAAATATGCAGACTTGGTGACAAGCCATTTGAAAGAGTTGTCTCTAAACCAGTCTCCAAGAGGGCCAACTTCGGTTGTGTCTTCCAACCCCACTCAGTCGACATATGTACATTATGTGAAATCTTCGACTAACCCAAATGATAACCAACAACCATGTGGGAATAAGAATAAAGGATGTAATAATAATCGTAAGGGTGGGAAGAATAATAATAAACCCAAGTACAATGGTAATAATGAGAGGATGAATAACAATGCTAGTGAGGGAAAGAAAGAAAGGCGTAAGGTGAAATTCCCCTGTAATATTTGTATAGACGATCATCTTACTCATTTATGCCCCAAAATCGTGGAAGATGCGAGGCTCTTATCTCTACTGCCTGTTGTGCTGACGAATCCTTTTCTACATAATCAACACATGGCCTCGAGCTACTCAAATTCCAAAAATGTTATCAGTGGGATTCAAAACCCACCAACACAAGATGATGACCATTTGTGAATCCATATGGTAAATTCTTAGGTTAATGTAGCCACTCGGTCTCACGATTACAGTTCTCCACAAACTGTACATGGTCTAGAATCTCCTCCTCCTCCGGAGACACCCTTGAATATTGAAAAACTAGAGCCATTGCCTCATATTTTGAAAGGAGTAATAAGGTTCTCTACCCACAATCCAAATTCTAGAGCCACCCAGAATTACCCTATTGTTGAGGATCTGGGTCAAACCACTTGTGCGATGTCGACCCTGGAGCTCTATACACCAGTGGATCGAAATTTATCAAGATTGACGTCACATATGTGAAGCCTTGCTTGCCTTACCATGTGGCATTCCAAATCCATGTGGGTTACTCAAAGTATACCATCAAGTGTGTGGTTGTTGATGAAGGTGCTGCAACATGTGTGATGTCCCTGATCTGTTGGAAAGATCTTGGCTCTCCAACCCTCTCGCAATATTCGACCATGTTGACTACTTTTGATAGTCATTCTTTCCGCCCTCACGATATTCTTCCTATATTTTCGGTCCAGTTAGGTGGGAAGACGGTAGAGGTGGATGTCGAGGTGGTTGATGCGCCCCTCGACTATAACTTGTTACTAGGATGCAATTGGACTTATGCTATGACTGTCATCATATCGTCCATCTTCCACACTCTTTGTTTCCCTCACGATGGGAGGATCATGACGGTCGACTAGTTATCCTTTGTGTATGCTAGCCCCAATGCATTGGTTGGACCATCGATCCCTGTGGTCGACAATTCTCAGCTAGCAAATGCGAATATCAGTATCAGAATGTATTCATCCCTTATGGGTACCTTCGACTTCATGGAACCGATTCACCATGTTTACGCCATGTCCAGTAGGCTCGTTTCGTCAGAGAGGTCCGTTCCTTTCCACACTTCCTATTTTAATGATCCTTGGACCCTACCTTCCTCAACTACCTCTTGTGAATTTTAGTCACATGATGGAATGGACATACCACTATCGACAGTAGATATAGCATATAAAGTTTTTCTTGACTCTTCCGCAGATATCGATCCTATTAAATCATAGACGGACAAGGAGGACCCTATTCTTAATCCCGTGTGGGCCACTTCATCATCGTGTTCACATGACTGCCTCGATGAGAATTTTCCCTCGGATGAAGCTATCATCGAAGCCATGAATGGTTCTAACAAACCTTGGGATGATATGCATCATCGCTCTTACTTTCTCTTAGATCTTGATAGAATCGAACAATGTGAATTTCAATCTACTCTGAGTGAGATAGTCGGTCACATCGTATTTCCACTTAATATGCATGACATTTATTTCAAAAGAAATATGCAGAGTATCTCTCCTACTGTTGTGATTTATATCTCTCGTACACCTAGAAAGATTGAAAATGTACACATCGGTATGGATTGTTCACCAGAAGAAATCATGATCTACACCGATCTCTTCAAGGAATTCTGAGATGTATTTTCTTGGTCATATGAAGACATGAAAATAATCGACCCTTGAATTGTCGAACATGATATTAAAACTTACCCGGATGCTAAGCCTGTTTGACAACGTATTAGAGATGTCAATCCCTAGAAGGCCTCTGCTATTAAGGTAGAGGTAGAGAAACTGCTTAATGTTGGCTTTATCTACCCGGTTCCCTTGACTGAATGGGTATCCAATCCCGTTCCTGTGAATAAGAAGCAATGAACCATCCGTGTATGCATGGACTTTCACGACTTGAACAAAGCTTGTCCTAAACACAACTGCTCGACACCTTTCATCATTCAGATTCTCGACGAGTGTGCGGGAACCAAGGTTTTTTATTTCATGGATGGATTTTTAGGTTATAACCAAATTCAAATTAAACTCAAGGATCAACATAAGACGAAATTTATTTTTCCTTGGGGTAATTTTTCATATCGGAAGATGCCTTTCAGCCTTTAAAATGTCGGAGCAACCTTCCAACGTGATATGACCTTTTCATTCCACGATCTTAAGCATATAGTTGAATATATTGTTGCTCTCTCTCGTAAGAGAGTGGATCACCCTAATCACCTTCGACTATCTTTTGAAAGTTGTCGTCATTATAGAATTCAATTGAACCCTCATAAATGCATCATTTTCATTAGGTCCAGACATCTTCTAGGATTTTTAGTCTCTGAGACCGGGATCATGCTGGATCCATTAAAGGTTGAGGAAATACTTCAATTACCTCCCTCGCGCACTATTCGATAACTTCAAGGTTTACAAGGGAAAACTAACTTTTAACGTTGGTTTATAATAAACTATGCCAATATTACTAAGGGTTTCATGTGTCTTTTGAACAAGGACACCCCTTTTATCTGGGATGAGCGGGCCCAGGAATCCTTATATGCTTTGAAGAAATCCTTGGTATCGACGCCTCTGTTGAAGTCTCCCAACTACAGTATGGACTACTTGATTTATATCACCATGTCCGAAGAGACGATTGGTACGGTTTTGGTTTAGGAGGATTATGAGCTCTGTGAGCATGTCATCTACTATCTTAGTCGAAACTTCGTTGGTCCTGAGCTCAAATATTTTCATGTTGAAAAGCTAGCTTTGGATGTTGTCCACGTAGTCCAACTATTACGCCATTATATATTGATTTGAAAAACTATTGTGGTTGTCATTGTCAATCCATTTCAATGTGTCTTTACCAAGCGTATTATAGGGGGGAATATAATAAATGGATTGTCATTTTAGAAGAATTCGATCTCGATTTCGCTTCTATGAAATCCAAGAAATCACTAGTCTTTGTAGAGTTAATATCCAACTTCCTATGATTGGACGAGGATGTTATTCATGTTGATTCTTTTACAGATGAACACCTTTTCCTTGTCTCGTCTTCTGAACCATGGTATGGAGACATTATTCTCTATCTTCAAACTTTGAAGTTCCCTCAGCATCTCTCACGAGATGACCGACGACGTATACAATACCAAGCCAAGAATTACATTATCATCGGTGACACTCTGTATCATCGAGGAATAGATAATATCCTGCATCATTGTTTGACTCATGAAGAAGATGAGTCAGTTCTAAATGATTGCCACAATGGGGATTGTGGTGGTCATCTATTCAAGCTTGCGACAACCCAAAAAAATTTGCGAGTCATTTATTTTTGGTCGTCTATCTTTAAAGATTGTGTTTAAGTGGTTAAGAAGTGTCACCACTGCCAGGTGTTCACTTGGAAAATGTGCTCGCATCCAGCCCCTCTCCATCCAGTCATTATCATTGGTCCCTTCACTAAGTGGCGGGTGGAATTTGTGGATTGCAGCCCAACTTCGGCTAGAGGGCATCAACACATTATCGTGGTTGGAGACTACTTTACTAAGTGGGTCGAGGCCATGCCTACAGTTAAATTTGACGAGAAGAATGTCACCTTATTTTTATTCAATCAAATTATTGCCAGGTTCGAAATCCCGAATGAGATTGTCACTGATCATGGTAGTCACTTTCAGAACGAAATGATGGAAGAGATAACATCCAAGATGGGGTTTAAGAATGGTCATTCTTCCCCTAAATACCCTTAGGAAAATGGACAAGTAGAGGGCACCAATAATTCTCTCAAGACCATTTTGCAGAAAATTTTAGCCAGAACAAATCTGACTGGCATATTATGCTATATCCCACACTTTGGGCATACCGAACCTCGGTCAATACTGCCACCAGATTTTCTCCCTTCCAGTTAGTACACGGTGTGCAGTCAATATTACCTATTGAATGTGAAATCCATTCTCTTCGATTGGTAGTCGTGATCCTCCCTGACACTTCCAATCTCGAGAGATGCCTCGTACACCTAGAGAGCCTTCATGAATAGCGTTGAGACGCCTCTACGACTATTGAAGTGAATAAAATATGTGTCAAGGTCCAATACAATAATTCTTTCTATCCTCAGTTGTACACTGAGGGTGACTTGGTCCTTTTATATGATCAAGCCAAAGAACCGCTGGGGGGAAGCAAGTTCAAACCCATGTGGCTTGGTCCCTATATCGTGCGACGTGTCTTAGAAAAAGGATCCTATGAATTAGGGGATTATGAAGGGAACATGTTGGCTGAGCCCGTGAATGGGATCTACTTGAAAATATATTATGCTTGAGCCCCAATATCGGACGTAACTCTTTGTATACTAATGTAATTTAGTTTGTATATATTTTCCCTTTATTTTTGTCTTCACCTTGCTTATCAATTTTTACCTTGGTTGGTAGATGTCAATGGAGTCTTCGGTTTACTTAGGATTCATAGACGGAGCTATTCATCATATACGAAACTTGGCTTCCATTGCTTGGGTGGTTTACTCACCCGAGGGTCTACTGGTGTCTTCAGGTGGTGTATGCCTAGGACCATCCATGAATAATGTGGCCGAATATAGCGTCGATATAGAAATTTTACGCGATGCCATTTCACTTGGTATTCTCTCTTTAAAGGTTCTCCTAGATTCCTAGTTAATAGTATGTCAGTTGAACGATATTTACCATGTGCGCGACCCTACATTACTCTGACGATTCCTTCGGGTACGCATTTTAGAACAACAGTTTGATTTTATTACTTATCATCACATACCTAGAACTTCTAATTATGTATCTGATGCTTATGCTAATTTTGTTTTCAATTGACATTTGTCGCATAACTAAAGCAAATAAAATATTCTCATCAATGTACACATTGTAATATAAGTAAAGACGAAGAACCATGTTTTATATATATTTCAAAAAATATGATGTTTATAGTACAAAATTGGGGCCAACGCCCTCAATACACATATACAGCCGATAATAAAAAATCCATGACATCTATGCATGTGGTGCCAGATGTGTGTCATGATAAAAAACTATGTCGTTTGCGAGACGTCGAAAGAGTCACACCCAATATTTGGGCACGCCAACCACCTACCGTTGGATGGTCTCCGACAGATCCTCTACCTAAACCATCAAAAACCTATGTCTCAAACGAGACAGGTTTCCCTACATGTTTTGAAGGACTCTCTTTGCTTCTCCTCCCACTGTCTCATCTCCCTGGTACCTCCAACGATGTCATGGAATCCCATCCGACCATCACGGACATATTTCTGCGTCACACATGTATCTAGTTAATACTTAAACATCATCTAGAAATATTTTTTCTTTCCTATACAAAAATACAAAAACAATGAACTATTTAAAAACTTTGACATACCTATGTCCTCGTAGGCAATCCCTGGTGGAAATGGAATGCGAGGGTCCCCTCTGAAGTTGATCCTTGCATATGGGTAGTCATCTAGAGAAATGACCTGTCATCTCCACCAGTAAAAGAAATAATCGTTGTAGGGTGTGGGCACCCTACCTCCCCCTATCATCTCATCACCTCGTTCCATTGTGTCATGGATAGATCGTGAGGTCCTCAAGGAATGATCTCAACTCTAGGTCCCAAATCTGGAACCCACTCAAATAAAAAGCTACATAAGATGGAAGAAAACCCGAAGTTCTTCTTATCACCCTATTTGCATTATGTCAACTGCCTCTTCATATTATCCAGTAGTGAGGTGCACCAATCATGCACTGTGGGTCTCAAACACTCTACGGAGTAGAACATGAGTAGCCTCGATGCCTGGTGCTATGAATCCGGTCCTATGATCTAGGTCAAAACAAGGACAAAAATCTTGAGGCTTAGATTGTTTATCGCTCGGATAGGGAGTTGAATCTCGACCTTCTCGGTCCCTGCTATATAGTGAGCATCTATGCACTCTTATATCTTCATACCACTCCCAGCTCCCCAGGATTTGAGGTTCACCACCTCACCCCGACGTGACAACCCCATCAAGAAATATATGTCCTCGAATTCAATCCTTAATGGTTTCCCATCAAGGTTGAATCTCTCACTATTTGGATCCCATTAATCCACGAGAAACTGTAGAAACCTCACTTGGGACCTCATCCCTTTGAGTTCACAAAACTTGTACAACCTCCATATTTTCAAGGCCATTTGGCCCCCCAGATCTCTTTCGGCAACAACATATACCTCCTCATGTTCCCTTTCCCTCCATATTAGCACCATCCTACTAGAGAAACATCACTTTTTGAGTTAGCAACCATCAAAAACTTTGTTTATGGACATATACGCAGGTTGCAACATTCACAATCCCATATAGGTCTAAGTATACGCTGGTTTTATTTTAGAAAACCACGTATAACCACGTGTATACGTGACTCGATGAATGGTAGCCTGCGTACACCTAAATCTCTAATTTATGCCTTAAATAACTTAAAAATTGAAGCCTAAATGAAAAATGTAATCCACTAGAAATAAAGATGAGGGGAAGAGGAATTACCTGGTCCAGACGGTTGCTAATTTTGTCACTCGTCGCACCCGCAATCACCAATTGAAGATCAGAGGTAATTTGGTCCAAAATTCACTATTTGGGTAAAAAATTCAAATGACAGTAAAATTTGGTTTTTGTTACTATTTGTAGCAGTTTTTACCCACTTTACATAGTTTTGGATCGTATTTTCGCCTAATGGACTAATACATCAGTGGATTGAGTTGGTTTTTGTAGTTTTCTCCAGGGATTCTTGTGGTTTTTAACGTTATGTTGACCATTCATAACTACAAACAAGTATTTTCTCTACCCATTATATAGGATAGGTATCCATTCCATCATACACACTTGCATTATCATATAACTGTGACTCATATGCCTTAGGTATGAACCCATTTTTTAGTGACACATAACCGTCCATCTATTACAAGACGTGTCGTTATCAAATGGTATGGACTTACCAAACATGGGTACCCTAGTTAGATCGTCTACTCCATTTGGTGCCCATGCAAAGATTTTTTTCGTAGGACTGGGAGTCCCTTATAGATAATACATGAATTTATGTTGAGCATCTTTTTCACTCATAAACATGCTAACCTATACCTAGAGGACTCCCAGGTGAGTTTGATTTAAGCTCTTTTCCGACTCATTTTCAAAAATCGAAAAGATTGCCAAGTAAACTTGTCTCTTTTATACTCATAAATTGGATTTGAAAGGATGTCTATTTGTTACAAGTTTATCAATTTTTCAAACCAAGTAGACTAACATTATGAAAAAGGACATTTTTTTTGGTGTTAAGTTGTGATTGCATCTCATGCCCTTGCTTGCAGTATTGAGCCTATTGTCGGTTCTCGCTTTGCATTATAAACTGTTTTCCTCAACAGTTTTTCATCCTCGACCAAGTAGAGCCTCACTATATCCTTTGCAACTTGACACCCTATACCTAAGAGGGAACATTCCCCTGAGTGTCCATCTCCCACATGCACCTCCTTTCATTTAGCATAGGTATGTTCCACTATTGGAACTAGTTTTTCTTACTTGCAACACTCATTTCCTCCTCTATATCATATCATTCATTTGACTATGAACAAACAAACAAAAAAAGATGGGCAGGAAGGGAGTATTATCTTATATTGGCAGCAGTCGTGTCACCTTTGAAGAGAGAACAAAATTGTTGAGTCCACTTGTCATCATAATTTTGGTTTTATCATGGCCTTAAGAAGTTGATCTCGTTACATAGAGTTTACTTCCCCGAATGGTTACTCTTCAAGTCCCTATGGAGAGTTTGATCGATGCCTCCAACATCTCATTGTTTCATCATTTAGTCTATGCTACCAGAGTCTTCCATATGTCTCATGCTCTTGTTCAAAGGATGTCTATCAACCTCTATCGACCATTCCTTATAACTCTTGACTTTGCATGTCGGCCATACCCTTAGTTTTTCTCAGAATCACATGAAGTTGTAGTCCTATTACGTACCTTGGTCCTACTTTCCTCATTGGTAGGTAACCTTTCATCAGTCGACATTTCATGATTGGTTATTGACTCGGTGGTTTCCCTTGTGATCGAAGGAAAGACATCTATTCACACATTGGGATTCATGCAGTGTCTTGGATATCATTAGCCTTATTGGTGGTTTCCTCACCTTTGCCAGCAGTTTTCCTCATTGGCTTCTATTCAGAGGGTGTTTTTTGTGTACCACTTGCACTTGGCACACGTGAAATACACACAAGGTCGTTGGTTCATGAACATGTTCTTCATCTGATTTCCTCCAAATCATCAAGATCCTTCTTTGTACCTCGTGTTGAATGATGAGAGATTTATTAATGCTCTCCTTTCAGCAGGTCTCCTTCCATCGACTTCAACTCATCTATTCTGGAAACGATACCTAGAGTCCTATGAGTACCTAGAGGATTGCAGTCATTAGTGGCAATTTCCCTCGCCATCGATAGTTGGGAATACATCAATGTCTCCTGATCCATGGATTATTCAAGTGTTCAAACCTGACTCCTTTATTCACACTTGTAAGAATGTACTCGGTGCCTTGATACCTACTTTCATCATCGGTAGGTTGTCTCTCATTTATGAATGGTATACCTCAATGACCGGTAATCAAATGAAGTCTCATTATGTTCGAACTCAACTCCTTTATTCACATGATCTGGACTTGCACCTTTGGTGGATTATGTATAAGACTTGAAGACATCAGTTCGTAGCCACAAATTTCCTGAGTTGTTGCTACCTTTTCATTGGAACAGTACCTGTGTCACTTCAGTGTTCACGGGAGATAAGATTGTACTCCATTGTATACATATATCTTTAGATTGATTTTGAGACTGGTTTTACTCGGCCTTGTGTGTGACTATGAGATCCTTTGGTATGTAACCGCATTTGTATTCACTTATTTATGGCCATGGAAAGTTGTTTGGTATATTTTCACATGGATCTGCAGTGTAATTCAAATTAGCAGCCATGTATGTAAAGTCAGTACAAATTGTAATGAGAAACTAGTTCTTCCAGTTGGGTCCCCATTACTCCACTTCTGGGTTTTTATAATGTATTTTGGCCATTGCAAATACTCCTTTGACCTCACACATTAGGGGGCATATGTTATAGACATATTTTCCTCACCCCATGCAATCTTTCACATTGGGCCATTTTCTATTTCCCTATGCAGACTTGAAGTCCCTTTTTACAAATCCCATAACTAAAAATATAATTTTTCCACATATACACACCTTGCCTACTATCCAACATGTGTATACGCGGGTTGCACCACTACAACCTGCGTACATCAGGAAATGTTCCCAAAATTGAAAAATGGTGCCGTGTTTCCATGTCACGTCATGAGATCAATGATCCTTGGCCTTCCATATACTGGAATCATTCTGACTCGGCCCTTCAATTCCACTTGAAGGCTATAAATGGGCCAAATCTGAGCTATGGAAAGGAAGATAAAGAGTTCAACTTTGACAACAAAGTTACTCTACAGGAATTATTCCCTTCACATTGAGTCTGCATCCCTTTGTCCTTTAAGTCTGAACACATTGCTCAGCCCCCAAGATCTTCCCTTACTGATTGAGAACTTCATTGTCTCTCTTATATGAGCTTGCCTTTGGTGAAGGATTGAAGTGGTGGAGGCCCAACTAGAAGGAATTTAGTTTCTTGGTTTTGAACCATGCCGACACAGAAGTATGTAACTTATTCACTTCTGTTGATTATATCTTAATATAAATACTCTTTTCTCGTCCAATTAACATCTTAAAAATATTTGAATTATTATTCCATGGGTGTATTTGTTATGAATGTTGATGGATTATGCTATTGAATGTGTTAACATCATATATTATCACCATAGGCTTTCTTTGATTGGTTGTTGAGGACTAGTTCCAGGTGTATTTCTTTGGGTCAAGTGCTCAACAGTGGAATTCATCGAACGTCCGGACGAGGTAGGCCTTTTATCTTGTCTTTATAGCATATTTTTTTATATAGGATACTTGATATTAGAGTTGATTTCTGCAATCATTTACATCTGTTGTGGTTTACCCCTAAGCATAGAGAGATTTTCCTTGTAACAACATGGCATGGCATGGCATGGCAAGGTATGCCATGGCTTGGAAAGGAATGCAATTTTTTTCACCTAGATTTAAATGTCATAAACACTTCATTGGATGGAAATGAACTTTGTGACATAAAGTTAAGTCATATGTCCTAGAAAAAATGTTTTTTTATTTCTTGGAATGAGAAAATATTTCTTTTTTCATTATTCTTCTTTCATTGCAATGCACATTTTGATTTGAAGTTTTCCTTGCATAATGTTATGGAAAGTTATATTTATTGTTTTATAGGTTAAAAGGGGAAGCTACATGACAAGACATGCAAGGAGGGATTTGTAAATGTAACAACCTATATTTTGGCCTTAGAAGGTTAGAAGTTTGATTTTTACTTATCTTAGTGATTCATTGCTTAGTATTTGTTGGGTTTAGTTAGAATGATATAAACATTTGGTATGTATACATTTGGACCTATTTATGTGTTGGGGGATATTATTTTTATTGTTATATGTTTATGATGATCATAGTTATGTTATTTGTTTAAACATGAAAATTGAAATGTTGAGCTTTGGAGCTTCATGCACTACCCATATGTGTGTTATTTCTTGCCTTTAGTATGGTTGTCAACACCATTTAGGTAAGTCACATTTGTTTCCTCAAAATTTCTTTAGTGTATACTGCTAATTAAATGTTTTGTTAAATTTTACTAGTTTTGGGGTCTTTAAGTCAAGTAACTAGTATTATATATAGAAAAATAATATATTTATGGCTCATGAACTTGAGTTTATTTTTCCTTAAAAAAAAAACAATTTAAAAGATCAAGAATTCTCACTACTGACTGTAAAGTTTGAAAATTAGTATATTTATTATTCATGGACTTGATCTTCTAAGTTTGTTCGCTTACAATTTTCAAATATATATTTTTACTAAGTTAAGTTACTAAGATGACACTTGAGTCCACCTTAAAGTACTACTTTCAAGGCAATTATCATATACAAAATAGGATGCCTCAAAATAACTAAAACTTCATCATCATCATCATCATCATCATCATATATATGATGATGATGATGATGATGTTTTAGTTATTTTGAGGCATCCTATTTTGTATATGATAATTGCCTTGAAAGTAGTACTTTAAGGTGGACTCAAGTGTCATCCATAAAATTAGAGTGTTTTGGTTATATATATGATAATGATGATGATGATGATGATGTTTTTGTTATTTTGAGGCATCCTATTTTGTATATGATAATTTCCTTGAAAGTAGTACTTCAAGGTGGACTCAAGTGTCATCCATAAACTTTGAGTGCTTTGGTTCCTTTTCCATCGACCATCTGCATCCAACAAGTGCACCCAAGTGTGTCCAATGCAGTGGCAATTAGTTTAACTTTACCAATGTTGAAGGAAATGTATGCCTTAACCATAAATTTTGGTAATGAGAACCGTTAATTTCTTTTGGATTTAACACTTAGTAATTTTTTCCACCATCATAGATTCATTAATCTATAACGCAAGTATTTATAATCACTTTAGAAAAAAATCATACATTCACACATAAAATTCATATATTCATAAAAAAAAATGAATAAACAATGAGATGAAC
>SNQJ01S0034916.1:112492-129165 GCA_010110895.2 Picea sitchensis
GTGAGGCATGGAGAGGTAAGGTCTAGGTCTAGGTCATGGTCTAAGTCTAGGTATAGGTCTAGGTCTTGACATGCCTTTCCAGGTCTAGGTCAAGGGAATTTATGTCCTTATCATTCCTTGCCTTACAATGCATTACTCTTGCTAGTGTGTGAGAGTGGGAGGGAGAGAGAGGAAGACAAAGAGGGGAGGTAGAGAGTGAGTGTGTTAGAGTGTGGGAGGGAGAGAGAGGTAGAGATAAAGTGGGGATATAAAGTGTGTGTGTGAGAGTGTAGGAGGGAGAGAGAGGAAGACAAAGAGAGGAGGTAGAGAGTGAGTGTGTTAGAGTGTGGGAGGGGGAAGAGAGAGGTAAACAAAGAGGGGAGGTAGAGAGTGAGTGTGTTAGAGTGTGATAGGGAGAGATATGAAGACATAGAGGGGGGATATAAAGTGTGTGTGCGAGAGTGTGAGAGGGAGAGAGAGGTATACAAAGAGGGGAGGTAGAGAGTGAGTGTTTTAGAGTGTGGGAGGGAGAGAGGAAGACATAGAGGGGGGATAGAAAGTGTGTGTGCAACAGTGTCGGAGGGAGATATAGGAAGACAAAGAGGAGAGGTAGAGAGTGAGTGTGTTATAGTGTGGGAGGGAGAGAGAGGAAGACATAGAGAGGGGATAGAAAGTGTGTTTGTGAGAGTATGGGTGGGAGTGAGAGAAAGGCATAGAAGGGAAGTAGAGAGAGTGTGTGAGAGTGTGAGAGGGAGAGAGAGGAATATAGAGAGGGGGGTAGAGAGAGAGGTAAATGTAGGAGAGACGGGTATATGTAGGAGAGATAGTGGGATGGAGGGGGAGAGAAAGAAGGAGGAGAGGGGGAGTGATCCATAATTGGATCTAGGAGGCTTCCAGGTCTAGAAAAGGCTCAAACATCAAAGTTCTTGGAATCAGACGAAACCAATTCCATTGCGTTTGGCTCATCGCGATGATTTCGATAGGATATTTACTTTCTCAAATGGACGTTGTATGTGAGAGTTATCGCACTCTGACCGTTTTCCCAAACATCTAAAAAGTCAACAGTGAAACTAGGAAAAGTCAATGCTGACGTCAGCATGACATCACCATGTTGACATCAACATATTGACATGTGGCAGCACAACAGAGGGGTGACTGGACAGTGAGAGGGACCAGTAGCATGTTGACATGTGGCATTGTGGAGTACCAATGAAAGGGTGCCATGTGGCCCATACATGGGCTGCCACATGGCACCCCATCACTAGTTGAGTGGGAAAAATTATATTGGAGCTCAGGGGGTTCAACCCCGTGACCTATTGGCTGACTAAAGATTTGAGAAATGACCAAATGGAAACGCGCCCACACCATTTGTTGTAATTTAAAACACACTTTATTGTTAATAAAGTGTATGCATTAAGTGTTGGGCAGAAAGGGGCTAGGGCTTAGGTTTAATTGTTGTTACATATAACCACAGGGGTGCGGGCTCCATGTATCTAACCACCAGTGCGCATTGTTAGTACCTTCCACCAAATGTTTTGGTGGCTGGAACCTTGGGGTAGCTGCACCTTAAGGGCGCGGTCCTATACACAGATGCATGTGACCTCAATATAGAGCACATGCCTAGCCCTAGGGGCTAATTTTGATATTTTGTTACACAGGTGGGTTTTTAACCATATGTATTGGATTTTTATTGATTTTTAGGCCTGTTAATGGAGATTTTGGCCATTTTTGAGAGATATTGAGCTCTTTTTGAGCCCATATTTTGGGAGGAAGTTGGGGATGGGTAACCAACTTCAGATCTATAAAAACTAGGCCTGTTTGAGGCCATGGAGGAGAGCCATATTAGAGTTATGCTGAAGTAAAACCAAGCCAACGACATTTTTATGCAGGGAAGCTGTTGAGGAGCAGACGCTTGCGGGCCATTTCTGGGAGCTCCGGTCATTCGTTTTGTGTGTCGTTTCTTCTAATGGGTTCTAGAGATCTGGAAGAATATGACTAGATCATTCGTGTAGCCTTATGGAACTATTGTGATGTACTTATTTATCTTTGAACAGAAATAAAGAAGCCTCCACCACTGAGATAAAGACCCGGAGACACAGCAAATTTTGTGTCGAACTCCATTATCATTTCTCTTGTTATGGTTTGTTGTTCTTATTGATTCAGTTCAGATTTGTATTTTGTATTATGGATTTGATATATTCTCTCATCTTCATATTATTTCATTATCTTCTTAAATGGTTAATAAATGCATGCAAAAATAACTCAACCACAGTCATTAAAATATCTTTTCGGATCAGGTAGAGAGAGGGGGAGGAGGGGGTGAGAGGGGGAGAGAGAAATACAAAGAGGAGGGGTAGAGAGAGTGTGATAGGGAGGGAGAGGGAGATAGAGAGGGAGGTAGATATGGGGGGTAGAGAGAGGGGTAGTTTGAGGAAGGGAAGACTAAGAAAGAGGGAAAGAGGAGGGAAGAAGGGGGGAGACGGAGGAGGGTGGGAGAGAGAGAGAGGAGGGGGGAGGGAAAGAGAGGGATGGAAGAGGGAGATAAATAGATGGATGGAGAGAGAGAGGGAGAGACTTGAAGAGGGTGGATACATAGAGGTAGTGTATGTGAGAGTGTGAGGCATGGAGAGGCAAGGTATAGGTCTAGGTCTAGATCATGGTCTAAGTCTAGGTCTAGGTTTTGACTTGCCTTTCTAGGTCTAGGTCAAGGGCATATCTTTATCTTACCATGCCTTGGCTTGAAATGTACCACTCTTTCTAGTGTGTGAGAGTGTGGGAGGGAGAGAGAGGAAGAAAAATAGGGGAGGTAGAGAGTGAGTGTGTTAGAGTTTGGGAGGAGGAGAGAGGTAGAAAAAGAGGGGAGGTAGAGAGTGAGTGTGTTAGAGTGTGGGATAGAGAGAGAGGAATAAATAGAGGGGGAATATAAAGTGTGTGTGTGAGAGTGTGGGAGGAAGAGAGGCAGACATAGAGGGGAGGTAGAGAGTGAGTGTGTTAGAGTGTGAGAGGAAGACATAGAGAATGGATAGAAAGTGTGTGTGAGAGAGTGTGGGAGGAAGAGAGAGGAAGACAAAGAGGGGAGGAAGAGAGTGAGTGTATTAGATTGTGGGAGTGAGAGAGAGGAAGAGATAAATGGGGGTTAGAAAGTGTGTGTGAGAGAGTGTGAGAGGGAGCGAGAGAAAGGCAGATAAGGGTAGTAGAGAGAGTGTGTGAGAGGGAGAGAGAGGAAGATAGAGAGGCGGATAGAGAGAGAGAGAAGTAAATGTAGGAGAGAGGGGTATATGTAGGAGATATATATGAGAGATAGTGGGATGGATGGTGAGAGAGAGGGGCAGGAGGGGCCGAGAGAGAGAGGGAGGAGGGGGGGCAGAGAGAGGAGGGGTAGAGAGAGAGTGAGAGAGGGAGGGAGAGAGAAAGAGAGGGGGGTTAGAGAGAGGGATAGTGAGAGGAAGAGAAGCAAAGATGGATAAATAGAATGGGGGGTAGAGAGAGTGAGAGGAAGGGGGGGGATACAAAGGGATATAGAGAGGTGGAATATAGAGAAAAAGAGTGGTAGAGAAAGTGATACTGAGACTAACAACGAGGAGAGAGAGAAAGGGTGGGAGATATGTGGAAGGGAGAGTGGAGGGAGGGATAAAGGGGAAGAGAGAGAGAGAGAGAGAGAAAGAGAGAGAGAGGGTTTGAGTTTCTAATTCATGTCTTGTCTAGGTCTTTCTAGGTATTTCCATGCCTTGTGATGTCTAAGTCTTACCATGTCTAGGTGTTATCATGTATAGGAGTGTGAGGGAGAGAGATGGAGATAGACAGGGGGTAGAGAGGGAGAGTGAGAGGGAGATAGAGAGGGGGGGTAGATTTAGGAGAGAGAGAGAGAGAGAGAGAGGGAGGGACGAGGGAGTGACTTATAAGAGTGTGTGTGTGTTCCCACACTGTGTGCGTGATATTAACAACACACACACATTATTTTAAATTCATTTTTTTGGGGGCGGGATTAACAACGTGTATGCTGACTTGGTTGGCTTAGATTTAGGTTCGGGATGACAAACCTAGTGGTTCGGTCTACAAATTGATAAAAACCTCCATTTTTGTGAATACCCCTCTATATCTCTTTCTTTGACGTTATTTTTATATAATCTAAACAATTCAGTTGTTGACGAAACTATAGACATAGATAGAGTCGACTATGCCTATTTAAAATATATAATTTTCTTTTTTAAATTAATATTGTTTACTACTTTTAATCTATTTTTGTTTTCACATATATCAAAATCCTAGAATACATACCTCTCTTATTTCTGCTATAACTTTTTTTCGGCTTAACCATTTATCAAATGCGTTATATGCAACACTAGAGGAGATCGATATCTACGATCTAAAAATATATATATTGTTTTGATCATTTTAATACCCTCTTAGCCTTCACGAACAAAAGAAATTACAATTTCAGGCATATGTTGACTTTGATAATTTCAAAAAAATATTAAATTAATATTAAAAATTTCAAAAAAGTACACGACACAACAAAATGGGTTCTCTACAAGTGTACAAGTTTTTGGAACAAATTCCATCATTAAGGGATTCAACACCTACACGAACAAAAACATATACCTTATATTTTGATGAAAAATAAGATACCACTATTAGAAAAAAATAAATTTGACATAGTTATTCACAATTTCTATGAATACAATTTGTATATTCAGAAAGCTAATTCAATTTCCTATGCTTCATCTTCTTACACCATATTCAAATCTATTGTAAAAGTACCTTGAGTAATCCATCAAAGTTAACAGATTGTTGTTTTTCCAGGTTTGCATTGCAACTAATGTGTCATGAGAGACCATCATTAGCTTGCACTCACCCATATCATATTCAACACATGCACTAATGAAAACATATGCATTATATTTTTCCTGAAAAATAACATACCATTGTTATAAAAACTCAAGTTTCACATAGTTATACACAAATTCCATAAATAAAAATTATATATTGAGAAATATCAATAAAAATTATATATTGAGAAAAGTAATCCATTTTCCTACATTTCATCGTTTTACACCATATTCAAATTCATTGTAAAAGTACCTTGAATAATCCATCCAAGTTAAAATATTTTTGTTTTTCCATTTTTTGTTGCAGCTAATGCATCATTAGAGACCATGGTTATCTTGCACCCACCCTAAGTAATTTTGGAAACTAGTAACCACACTATTGGAAACCAATGATATCACTTTTGGAAACCAACGATCACCCTTTTGAAAACCAATAATCACACTAATAATCCCTCTTTTGGAAACTGATAATCACACTTTTGAAACATGATTTATGTCTAGATTATCACCAAATAAACTAATTTAATGAAATGAGGGTTGAGTATTATTATTGATTTTAGAGTTTATTCCTTATCTTAACAAATTTAAATCCACCATTTTATCTTCATGTGATTTACAAATTTATTACTCACATTTTGTTGGATAATTGCACAAAGTCATCTAAAACTACCATTTATGCATTTTTCAATTTACTAACATGATTATGTTAAAAAAAATTCAATACTTCCCAAAATTCATCTCATGATTAATTCTAGAGAAATAAATGAAAAATTACAATGTGAAAATAAAATGGCAAAAATGATGTGGAAAAAAATTAACAATGCCACAAAACTAATTGAACACCTTATTTTTCTATGAAGAGGAAAGGTAAGGACAACAAATGGATATGCAAAAATTGCACTAAATCAAACATCATAAAATACACCAAGATTATATACCATAGCATGTCCAATATACAAATTTAAATTCATATCACACATTTTATGCTCACCTTCAAACATCATACAATACACCAGGATTATTGATCCAAAACATATTTGCAGAACATAATGAATACAGATTATTATCAAAATATTCTTAACATGGAAGAAAATATATACAGTAAAACCTGTTTCTATTCAATAAGGAAATAATCTGAAACTGTAAAATGCAGCGGAAACAAGCTTGCTAGAATGGTGGGGGCTTATCTTTGAGAAGAGATGTGATGGCTATGTTCATTCAGAAGAAGATGATTACAATGAGGCTTTGAAGGAATTTTTTACAATAAACAAGAATGACGAAAAACCTAGACATCCAAAAAACCTAACCCTAGGAGATGAAGCGCCAAAAGTCATGTGGGCCCCGTTTGGGTAAGTTAGTACATCAACTTCCTGGGGTCGTAACTTTTTCATATGATCTTTGTTTAGTCACATGATAGATCATTGGAAAGATATTGAAGAGGATATTCGTTATGACTGTGGTGAGCCCTAAAAAGTGTTGTTTAGGGCCTCAAAATGGCCCCGCAAGTCAGGGACCCGAAAACTAGGGAAAAAACTGCCAAACTGGAAAACTGCCAAAATGAGCCAGTTGGAATAGGTGGGAGGCCATCGAAATCCATATGGATCAATAATCCCCCATTAGGAGGAAATGGTATCCATTGTGTTGAGTTCCCCCATCAGATGAGGAAATTTCTGCTGAATTTGGCCCCGGGTGAGCCACTTTCCTTGGTGTAGGAGTCGCCCTGCTTTGACAACTCGATAAAGCTGTATCCTTTGGTGGTGAGTGCCCTTGATCTCTTTGAACACAATATGATAAATGGATGTTTGTTGTATGCAGTGAGGGTTGATATATATTGGTTTTAGTTGTTCTTTTATCTATGAGGTGTCCAATAATGGTGGGAAATATGGTCGAAGGATATCCACGTTAAACACTGGGTGAAAGCCAAGGAAAGGAGGAATGTTGATCTCAAAAGTATTACCACCCACAAACTTGGTGATGGTGCATGACCCATAATGGAGTGGGAGAAGATTTCGATGGGGTCCTATAAGGCTCTCTTTCTTCAAGTGCAACCAAACTTTGTCACCCACCTGAAACTTATGTGGCACCCGATGTTGATCATGGCGCTACTTGTATTTGTCATTGGACTTTTTTAGGATATCCTTAACCTATTGGAGGATTTGTTGGATCCTCTCAATGAATTGGGTGGCTTTGTTAACTTCAGTTGGAGTAGGAGATGATTTGGTCAAGGTGAACTCAAGGGGTAGTGAAACATCTATGGGACCCAATGGTTGGAATCCCAACCCCACCTAAAGGGGGTTGTGTCCAGTTGAGATATGCAGGGATTGGTTGTAGCTATGTTGAACATAGGAGAGACTCTCATCCCATGTGTCAGGTTGCCTGGAATTATACATGCACGGGATATGCATGATCATTCAATTTACGACCTCAGTTTGGCCATCTATCTGGGGGTGGAAGGTCATGGATTTGGTGAGCGTGGTGTCTAGCAGTGACCAGAGGCTTGACTAGAATGTGATGAGAAATCGACTATCGCAATATGAGACAATAGTTTATGGGATTCCCAAATGTACCCAGACTCATTCAAAGAAGAGCTTGGCAGTGACCTCTGTTGTGATGCTCTTCTTGCAGGCAACCAGAATCACCATCTTAGAAAAGCGATCCAAAACCACAAAACCACAGTCATTTCCCCGCTTGGTGGAAGGGAGGCCCAACATGTAGTCCATTTTGACGTATTCCCATGGTCTGTCAGGAGTAGGAAAAGGGGTGTACATGCACTGTTTCTGAGTGGTTGGTTTGGAAATTGTGCAGGCAATGCAGGACCTGATATACTTGTTGACCTCCTGTCAAAGTTTCAGCTAGTAGAAATGTTTCTACAACATTGCCACTGTCTTTTCTATGCTGAAGTGTCCTGCCACTCGACTGTAGTGGGCTTCCTAGATTATATTCGCTCGCTCACTTGATGGAACATAGATATGGTCCATACTGTTAGCACTAGGAATCACCCTCAGACTTTAGTGAGGATAATCCCAATACCCATCAGTTTATACAGTAAATGTAAATGATTCTTAAGGGGGTCAAATGGATAAGACTCGAGATAATAACGTTCCAACTCAGAAAATTTGGGCTGGCATGCACAAGCAATTTAGGTCTTGTATCGAATTCAGTCAGTAAGTTGGAGTAAAGGTGAATAGGAGGAAGACTTTGGTGAGAAAGTATAGAGGTCTTCTATGGACATCAGGTCTTCCAGAAACCTAAGGAGGAAAAAAATCAAACAAAATATTCTCTTGAATTCAAATTTTCAAGGAAACTTAAATACATTATAACAACACTATAATCAAACATTCATCATAATATAGTTAAAACAATCCATGTGAATTATTCAATCATGAACTCTCTCATTATCAGAGGAAAACAAGATGGAAAAAGAAAGTTGACTTAGATTAATCAAGAAGTCTCAAATCAAGCAACATAACCAGAGAACTAATTTTCTTCATCAAAATATTACAATAAGGGAGCCTAGCTCAATCATCAACTCTTACAAAATATCAAAACTGTCTATATATAAGTAGAACTGCTGAAACCATCAAGAGTGTGATATGATTGTTGCATTCAAACTTTTCAATCAACGTCTGCTCTGTCAGATTGTGCATATAGTCTTCTGTTGTCAGACGTGACCTCTTTCTTATGGGCCTTCTCTATGAGACTGCACATGCAGCTCTCTTTCAGACGTGAGATCAAATATGCCAATCCTTTGTTGGCTTTCCATTTATGTGCTGAGACAAGGCCTCAACCACACTCTCATTCTCAGTAACTGCCTTCATCGGGATCAGGACGAGGCCTGACACCCATAATTGTTCTTAGAAGGTGCCAACGACTTATTCGAGTCAATTTTGACTCCTAGAGGTTATGGAGATCTTCTTCTATGACCAATATAGGCATAGCAGGTGGCAGGCCAAAATTTTCTTCGTAGATCGACCTTCGGGAATTTTAATTCTAAAAATCCATTTGTCTTCCGCTTCTTTTATCCGGAGCGAAGGATATGGCGACGCGTGGCTCCTATTGATCGATGGCTCAGATTCTTTTTGGGCGCTTCAGGCTTCATCCCTTCAGGACTTTTCAATGTTTCACATTAACATTATTTCTAAATCCTAATTCCCTCGACAATTTTCCATCGTTGATATCTCCGAATGAGATCTATGGCCCAGATTTAATCTTTTCTCAACCATTGATTTTGGTCCTGGAATGAGTCACTCTAAGTTTTGTGCTTTGCGCTCATGGCTGCAGCTTGCGACGCTTGACAACTTTATGTAATAACATTTGGCTCCACAGGGGATGGCATGCTCCATGCAAGATGCCAAGAACAAGTAGTTCCAGTGCCTTAGTTGTTGCGTTATGGAGTGTGTCTCAAAAAATTTCATTGAAGGCTGACATGTACACTACTCTACTTATAAAAGGAAAAAAAACACACATGATCCAGAAGGAGATTATTTATGTACAAAACCTAAGCTAACTAAATTTTACAATGGGCTAAGTGAAGGCAAAATTCCAACAGAGCCATTCAAACTGTTTGATAATCGAATCCTTCGCTTCACTGCAAGTGATCCATAAAAAACAAGGAGAGTGTGGTAGTTGAGTAATTTCATTCTTATGATTGCCCATATTACATTCAAATGATTCTAAAAATATCAATGTTGCATGCTCCAAATCATTTAATAAGTATAAGTTTATGTACTCATCGATAGGGTCATGAAACTGAAGGCAACACATGATTAAGTTATGGAAGGTTACCTTCATTGTGTCATAGCCGCTGACAGTTTGTTTGATGTGTTCTACAGGCACACTTGATTGAATGACAACCACATGCATATGTGGTTCAAAAAGAAACTTCCTATGAACTGTAGGTACAAGTGGAAGAAGGCTTGACGTAGGAGGCTGTTGATCCACTTATGACTGTTTATTTACTTCTAGCTATGTATAAACGATTTCTTCACATGCCTCAACTAAGGGCTACTCCTAGTCAAACTCTTGGGTTGTGTCTTCTGTGACAAGGCCAAATTTTTCATCATCCTTACTGTCTTCATAGTGATGAAATATAAGATAATCTTATTGCTCATCATCATTAGAATATCCATAAAAAATGGTTTGCCTTTCATTTCTATGATCAACCTTTAAAACAATAATCTTATCAAGAATATAACTATTAAAAATATCCATTTCAGGAACAGGAGTAACTGCTACTTCTAGTTGTTCATACACATCATTTTCATCAAGACAAGGTTGCTCATGGATACCTGCATTGAAGAAAAAAAATTCCATAGTCTTTTCTTCATAGGGACATCAGGTAAAAATTGCCTTACGTTTAGAGTTGAGATGATACTGACCTTGAATCCTTCCATAATATCGGAGGTTCTCTTGTACTTCCTCAACATCCATGAATAACTATGATAAAGATGTATATTTCCTTTCTCTCAGGAGAAGGACAAGATTTGAATGTTGAGGCACGACATAGTACACCATGGAAACAGTCTCTGTGGGTTTTATCTCTACATGCATACTATGATAAACACTGTAAAACCTCATGTTGAAGACATCCAAGGCTTCCTCTTCCCCTCTCCTCAAGGAATTAAAATCATCCCATTACTGATCAAGAGACTTGTTATCACCCCACCACTTTAAAAAAACATTGTATATCTCGACCCAAGAACCAATGGAGTCAGCTCCCAAACCCTTAAACCATACAACAGCATCTACTAACAAGGATTTGGAAAATAATCTCGTGGTAACATCCTCATGAACTATCGAGAAAATGGTAATCCTACATCTAGGACTTGCGAAAAAACCCTATCCGTCATGGGTTAACACCACTCAGGGATATGGCGATCAAGCATCTCTATGCACCGGATCTTGATGTCGGCTGGGGCATCCACATTGTGCAGGAGGCGAAGCTCTTGGCCGGGAAGGCAGATAGACAGGCCCTCGATGCGCCCATCAAAGAAATCATGCAAGTCACTGTCAGAAGGACCGATATGGACTAGCAACAGCCCACGGAGAAGGATCCCGAAATTAAAATGCAGCCAATCCCCAAAGATGGAGTCTTCGTTGGGCTTCCAGCACTAGGATGGAAGAAATGGTTCATCTCGTCAATAAGGTTAGAGGCCGGTGAAGAAGAAACCAAGGAGGGAGGCTCCAACTTATTCTCTGGTGAGAGAGAACCAACGATTTGGGACCAGTTCAATGCTGAGAATAGACTGTGGGTGCAGCAAGTGCTAAACCCTAGCTGTCGTCGCTGCCTTGATCTAAAGTTCGAAATCCATTCAACTAGAAAATACCTCAGGCATCTATGGCTCTTGGGGGATTCTTTGCCTTCACTCTGGTACAGGAATCTAGTTAAGAGTAATTCAAGAGCGAGGTTTCATTCTACACATCGCGGCAATACTAGCTTCGATATTGCGACAAGCTTCCCCCTTTCTGTAAAGACCATTGCTAGATCTTCTCTCTGCTTACAGGCTCAAGACTCAGACTCCATTTTTTAGCTCAAAACCCAAATCCACTAGGCTAAAGGTACTCTGCCTGGGTTCCAGGGACTAATCTTCAAAGGACAACATCTTGGGGATGGCTCTCTGCTACGAGACTATGGGAATCTAAAAAACGCAACCATTTCTCTCACTTATCGTTTGCGTGGAGGAGCACCTTCAGTCACTCATCCAATATCTTACAAGCATTCCATGAAATCAGGGACTTTTTCTCCCTCGGGGATCAAGGCTGAAGATTCAAATGTAAAGTAGCCCTTTGGATCTGCCTTCATTGTGGAGCAGTGTGCAAAACCTCCAACAATAGAAGTCGAAGATCCCCAAGTCTATGGCTATGCCTTTATCTACCAAGAAAAAGCCCTCATTTGTCTCTTCAATGTACTTTGGCCCTTGGCCTCTACGCTAAAGGAATGGGTTAACAAGATCTGGTCAGAAGGTCATGCGTTGTTCTTCTTCTCCAAGGGGTTCTTCATCGTCAACTTCTCCACAGAATTCGAATGTCAATGTGTGCTAGACCAAGGTCCATGGTTCTGGGGTAGATATGGTCTCTCCATGCAGATATGGTTCCCCGACTTCAATCCATTGACCATAACAACCATGACTACACCGGTATGGGTAAGACTACACAAGTTACCCCTGCATTTCTATTCTTCATCTTTTTTACCCACCCTGGGAAATGCGTTAGGTAGATTTATCAATATAGACATAGATAGGATAACGAAAGGATTCATCACTTTCACCCACATATGCATTGAAATTGACCTCAGTCAAGGGCTGGCAGATAGGATTCTTATAGATTGGGAGGAGGGAGATCCTTTCACACAGATGGTCGATTATGAGAACACCGCCTTCAGATGTCACTCCTGTCAGAAAACAAGGCAAATCTAGGAAACATTTCTTCTATCCCCAATCCCTTCCTCAAGTTCTGAAGCACAGAAAAGAGCTAGTGGTTGGCAAGGACCAAAATCTCACAAAATCTGCCCGAACCCTTCCTCTGGAAACAAGCAACATCACAAAGACGCTCCAACTCCTCCACCTTCCTCAATGCCTCCGCAAGCCCCAACTTTCGTTTAGCATCCAACTGTCAACCCAAAACACCATCCTGCGGCCTTAGCATAAAATCCTAAAGATTCAGAAGTCATGATTCCAACGCCCGCAATTAATTCCTTGCACCCACCTCTCGAAAAGGGGGAAACAATTGACACAATCATGATCACAACCCTTCTCATAGGGACTCAGAAGCGTCCTCATGAATCAGACAACTCAGACAACGACAAATAAGCACCCATGGATTTAGCAGCTCAAGATTATGGCACTTCCTCAGACCATATGGATTTGGTGGTAAAAGTTGTTGAGCCTATCAACTCCTCTGGTTGGATTGATGTTCGTAAGAAAAAAGGTAGAAAGGATCCTCACCGGCCAACACAATGATCCGACCCTTTCTCCTTATATTGTAATGTTTCATCTTGCTTTGCCCATGCACTCTATGGGGATCTCTTTTAGCATAGGATAGTTTCAAGTGATCCCCTATTCTCTTTCTGAGGGGTCTTCTCCCATCAAAAAATCGATGTATCACTTTGTACTTTTTTTCATGGATTGAATAGAAGGATTCTCCCCCCTTTTTTACTTAAATGTACTTTTTCATGGATTGAATAGAAGGATCTCCCCTTTTTACTTCAAAAAAAAAAAAAAAATCCTCATGAACTATCTCAAAATGATCAATAGAATTCTCAAAATCCTCCTATTCTATGCTCTCAACAACATGATCCCCCTCTCTAGAAAAATGAGGAAAGTACTTAAAGAAATCAAGAGGATAAGGATGAAGATGATATGGAAGCTTTAAAGGTTTAAACAACTTGTCTCTGGTTCTAGTTTGAAAACTAGTGGGATGAATATGAGGATTAACGCACTGATGGAAAGGCTCAACAATAACAATAGGATGTGATGAGATTCAAGGAGGCTGTGGATCGGTTTCAACCTCCCCAGGGCTGCAACGGTGAGTAAGTTCAGGAGGGGTTTCAATATGAAGCTCATGTTTATGAGTAGGTTGAGTTGAGGATATAATATCAACATCTACAACACAAGCAGAAAACAAGTCTTCCTCTTCCAAGGATGGATATATAATGGAAGTTTGGTGATCAACCGAATAAACAAATAAAAATATGATCCTCTTTATATGTGAAGGGAAAAATAAAAATGAGTTGATAAAGAACAACATAAGTTCATGAAGAAATCTCATAAGATGATACCTAGTCATTCCACATCAAATACTCCACTGGGGAGTATCCTATTGACAGATCAATTGATTACAGTCAATTTTTGTATCCCTATCTTGTCTACCATCAAGAGTTGGATCTATGTCGTTCCTCCCAGGGAGCTCTTCAAACTGCTCAAATCCGTCCCCAACAACGGAGCCATTTATGCTAGCACTAGGAATCACCCTCAAATTCTAATGAGGATAAGCCCAATACCCATCATTTTATACAGTAAATGTAAATGAGTTTTAAGGGGGTCAAATGGATAAGACTTGAGATAATACTATTCCAACTCATAAACTCTAGGATGGCATGCACCTATATATAAGCAGAATTGCCACAACCATCAGGAGTGTGATCAGATTGCTCCATTCAAAGTGTTCAGTCGACGTCTTCTCTGTCAGACTATGCATATAGTATTTTGTTGTCAGACACAATCTCTTCCATCTGGAACTTCTCTATCAGAATACGCATGCATCTCTCTGTCAGACGCGATCTCAAATCTACCAATCCTTTTATGGATTTCCATTTATGTGCTGAGATGAGGCCTCAACCACCGCTCTCATTCTCAGTAACTGCCTTTCATCAGGATCAAGATGAGGCCTGACAACCATAATTGTTCTTAGACGGTGCCAATGACTTATGTGAGTCAATTTTGATGCCTCGCGGTTATGTAGATATTCTTCTGTGATCAATACAAGCATAGCAGGTGGCGGGCCGAAATTTTCTTCGCAGATCAGCCTTCAGGAATTTCGATTCTCAAACTCCATTTGTATTCTACTGCTTTTATTTGGAGTGAAGGATCTGGCGACGCGTGGCTCCTGCTGATTAACGGCTCAAATTCTCTTCGGGTGCTTCGGGCTTTGGCCCTTCGGGACTTTGAAATGTTTCTCATTAGCATTATTTCGAAATCTTGATTCCCTCGATAATTTTCCATCATTGATCTCTCCCAGTGAGATCTACGACCCATATTTAATCTTTTCTCGACCATTAATTTCGGGCTTGGAATGAGTCGCTCTGAGTGTTGTGCTTTTCACTCATGGCTACAGTCTACGGCCCTTGAAAACTTTATGTGATAAAATTTGTCTCCACAGGGGATGGAATGCTCCCTGCGAGATGCCAAGAACAAGTAGTTCTAGTGCCTTGGCTGTTGGGTTATGGAGTATGGCTCAAAACATTTTGCTGAAGGCCGACATGTACACTATTCTACTTATAAAAGGAAAACAAATACACATGTTCCAGAAGGAGCTTATTTATGTACAAAACCTAAGCTAATTGACTTTTACAATGGGCTAATTGAAAGAAAACTTCCACCAGATCCATTCAAACTGTTTGATTATCGAATCCTTCGCTTCACTACAAGTGATCCATAAAAAAAAAAAGGAGAGTGTGGAAGTTGTCTAATTTCATTCTTATGATCACCCATATTACTTTCAAATGATGTTAAAAATATCAAGCCTGCATGCTCCAAATAATTTGAGTAGTATAACTCTATGTACTCATCGACATAGTCATGAAATTGAAGGAAACACATGATTAACTCATGGAATGTTACCTTCATTGTGTCATATTCGTTGACAGTTTGTTTGATGTGTTCTACATGCACAACTGATTGAATGAAAGCCACAGGCATCTGTGGGTCAAAAAGATGCTTGTTGTGAACTGTAGGTACAAGTGGAAGAAGGTTGGATGTAGGAGGCTATTGCTCCACTGATGACTGTTGATTTACTTATGGTTGTGTATAAACAATCTCTTCACGTGCCTCAACTAAGGGTTTCTCCTGGTCAAACTCTTGGGTTGTGTCTTCTGTGACAAGGAAAACTTATGCATCATCCTTATTGTCTTCATAGTGATCAAATATAAGATAAGCTTGATGCTCATCATCAATAGAATATCCATCAAAAATGGATTGCCTTTCATGTCTATGATCAACCTTTAAAACAATAATTTCATCAAGCATATAAATATTAAAAATATCCATTTCAGAAATAGTAGTAATTGTTGCATATAGTTGTTCATACACATGATTTTCATCAAGACAAGGCTGCTCATGGATACCTACACCGAAGAAATTTTTTTCCACAGTCTTTTCTTCATAGGGGTAACAGGTAAAAAATGCCTTACGTTCAGAGTTGAGATGATTCTGACTTTGAATCCTGCCACAAACTCAAAGGTTCTCCTCTACTTCCTCAACATCCATGAATAACTTTGATAAATGTTTAGATTTTCTTTCTCTCAGGAGAAGGACGAGCTCTAAATGTTGAGCCATGACATAGTAAACCATGGCAACAGTCTCTGTGGGTTTGATATCTATAGGAATACTATGATAAACATTGCAAAACCTATTGTTGAAGACGTCCAAGGATTCCTCTTCCCCTCTCCTCAAAGCATTAAAATCATCCCAGTATTGATCAAGCGACTTTTTCTCACCCCGCCACTTTAAAAAAAAATTGTATAGCTCGACCCAAGTGTTAACTCTAAAAAACGCACCAGCATTTTTGAAGGAAATATTCCTAATCTTGTAGGGAAATTTTGACTATCTTCCCTAGCTCCAAATCCAAATATCATTGTACCATTGGAAATCCTACGATCTGTAGATGTCGATCGGCTATTAGAACGTGCAAAACGGATATTCCATGGCTGAGAAAATTGATTTTTCCCAAAGGCAGTTTTTTCTGAAAATTCTGACTTTCGGTGGTTAAATTACCTAGGAACTGTTCCAGTCAAACACCGAAAGTCTGTTTGTCCAGAATTCGAATAAGTTTCTTCAAAGTTCAGGGATTTTTGATATGAAAAGGTTTGGGACCTTTTCCAATGCATGTCTAATGAATTATCAGACTTAGTTCAGCAGTCATTTTTGATATATGATGAAGAAAGGATATTTCAAAGGATATGGACAATTTATGTTGAACAGAAAATCAGGATATTCTGCCACCTCAACAAATTCGAATTTTGCCTCTTGGAAGAGTCACTAGTCAGCCTTGGGAGGTTGTGCTTCACTTCACCAACAGTCAACAAGAGAAAGAGATCATGAAATCTGGGATTGACCTCATTCTTGGGGATTATCCCACATATTTGGCAAC
>SNQJ01S0034916.1:129246-142991 GCA_010110895.2 Picea sitchensis
TGATATTAAGAACACACACACGTTATTTTAAATCAAAAATGTTTGGGCGGGATTAACAACATGTATGTTGACTTGGTTGGCTCAGATTTAGGTTCGGGATGAGAAACCTAGTGGTTCGGTCTACAAATTGATAAAAACCTCCATTTTTGTGAATACCCCTCTATATCTCTTTCTTTGACTTTATTTTTATATAATCTAAACAATTCAGTTGTTGAAAAAACTATAGACATAGATAGAGTCGACTATGCTTATTAAAAATATATAATTTAAAAAAAAATTAATATTGTTTACTACTTTTAATCTATTTTTGTTTTCACATATATCAAAATCCTAGAATACATACCTCTCTTATTTCTGCTATAACTTTTTTTCAGCTTAACCATTTATCAAATGCCTTATATGTGACACTAGAGGAGATCAATATCTATGATCTGAAAAAAAAAAATTTGTTTTGATCATTTTAAGACCCTCTTAACCTTCACGAACAAAAGAAATTGCAATTTCAGGCATATGTTGACTTTGATAATTTTTTAAAAATATTAAATTAATATTAAAAATTTCAAAAAAGTACAGGACACAACAAAAATGGGTCCTCTACAAGTATACAATTTTTTGGAACAAATTCCATCATTAAGGTATTCAACACCTACACAGACAAAAACATATACCTTATATTTTGTTGGAAAAATAAGATACCACTATTAGAAAAAATTAAATTTGACATAGTTATTCACAATTTCTATGAATAAAATTTGTATATTCAGAAAGCTAATTCAATTTCCTATGCTTCATATTCTTACACCATATTGAAATTTATTGTAAAAGTACCTTGAGTAATCCATCCAAGTTAACAGATTGTTGTTTTTCTAGGTTTGCATTGCCACTAATGTGTCATGAGAGACCATCATTAGCTTGCACTCAACCATATCATATTCAACACATGCACTAATGAAAACATATGTATTATATTTTTCTTGAAAAATAACATACCATTGTTATAAAAACTCAAGTTTCACATAGTTATACACAAATTCTATAAATAAAAATTATATATTGAGAAAGGTAATTCATTTTCCTACATTTCATCGTTTTACACCATATTCAAATTCATTGTAAAAGTACCTTGAATAATCCATCCAAGTTAAAATATTGTTGTTTTTCCATTTTTCGTTGCAACTAATGCATCATCAGAGACCATGGTTATCTTACACCCACCCTAAGTAATTTTGGAAACTAATAACCACACTATTGGAAACCAATGATATCACTTTTGGAAACTAACGATCACCCTTTTGAAAACCAATAATCACACTAATAATCACTCTTTTGGAAACTGATAATCACACTTTTGAAACATGATTTAAGTCTAGATTATCACCAAATAGACTAATTTGATGAAATGAGGGTTGAGTATTCTTATTGATTTTAGAGTTTATTCCTTATCTTAACGAATTTAAATCCACCATTTTATCTTCATGTGATTTACAAAGTTATTACTCTCATTTTTTTGGATAATTGGACAAAGTCATCTAAAACTACCATTTATGCATTTTTCAATTTACTAACATGATTATGTTAAAAGTTTTTCAATACTTCCCAAAATTCATCTCATGATTAATTCTAGAGAAATAAATGAAAAATTACACTGTGAAAATAAAATGGCAAAAATGACATGGAAAAAAATTAACAATGCCACAAAACTAACTCAACACCTTATTTTCTATGAAGAGGAAAGGTAAGGACAACAAACTGATATGAAAAAATTGCACTAAATTAAACATCATAAAATACACCAAGATTATACACCATAGCATGTCCATTATACAAATTTAAATTCATATCACATATTGTATGTTCACCTTCAAACATCATACAATACACCAAGATTAATGATCTGAAACATATTTGTAGAGCGAAATGAATACAGATTATTATCAAAATATGATTAACACGGAAGAACAAATATACAGTAAAACCAGTTTCTATTCAATAAGGAAATAATTTGAAACTGTAAAATGCAGCTGAAACAAGCTTGCTAGAATGGTGGCGGCTTATCTCTGAGAAGAGATGTGATGTCTACACTCATTCAGAAGAAGATGATTACAATGAGGCTCTGAAGGAATTTTTTACAATAAACAAGAATGACAAAAAACCTAGACATCCAAAAATCTAACCCTAGGAGATGAAGTGCCAAAAGTCATGTGGGCCCCGTTTGGGTAAGTTAGTACATCAACTTCCATGGGTCATAACTTTTTCAAACGATCTCTCTTTAGGTCGCATGATATCTCATTGGAAAGGTATTGAAGAGGATATTCATTATGACTGTGGTGAGCCCTAAAAAGTGTTGTTTAGGGCCTCAAAATGGCCCCGCAAGTCAGGGACCCGAAAACTAGGGAAAAAACTGCCAAAATGAGACAGTTGGAATAGTGGGAGACCATCGAAATCCATATGGATCAACAATCCCACATTAGGAAGAAATGGTATCCATTGTGTTGAGTTCCCCCATCAGATGAGGAAATTTTTTCTGAATTTGGTCCCGAGTGAGCCACTTTCCTTGGTGAAGGAGTTGCCCTGCTTTGACAACTCGATAAAGTTGGATCCTTTGTTGGCGAGTGCCCTTGATCTGTTTGAACACAATATGATCACTAGATGTATTTTGTATGCAATGAGGGTTGAGATTTATTGGTTTTAGTTGTTATGTTATCTCTGAGGTGTCTAATAATGGTGGAAAATACGGTCAAAGGATATCCACGTTAAACACTGGGTGAAAGCCAATGAAAGGAGGAATGTTGATCTCAAAAGTATTATCACCCACAAATGGAGTGGGAGAAGCTTTCGATGGGGTCCTATAAGGCTCTCTTTCTTCAAGTGCAGCCAAACTTTGTCGCCCACCTGAAACTTATGTAGCACCCGATGTTGATCATGGTGTTCCTTGTACTTGTCATTGGACTTCTATAGGATATCCTAAACCTGTTGGAGGATGTGCTGGATTTGCTCAATGAACTGGGTGGCTTTGTCGACTTCAGTTGGAGTAGGAGACGCGTCAATCAGGGTGAACTCAAGGGGTAGTGAAACATCTATGGGACCCAATGGTTGGAATCCCAACCCCACCTAAAGGGGGTTGTGGCTAGTTGAGATATGAAGGGCTTGGTTGTAGCTATGTTGAACATAAGAGAGACTCTCATCCCATGTGTGAGGTTGCTTGGAATTATACATGTGCAGGATATGCACGATCATTCGATTTACGACCTCGGTTTGGCCATCTTTCTGGGGATCGAAGGTTGTGGATTTGGTGAGCTTGGTGTCTAGCAGTGACCAGAGGATTGACCAGAATGTGCTAAGAAATCAACTGTCCAATATGAGACAATGGTTTATGGGATTCCAAAATGTACCCAGACTCGTTCAAAGAAGAGCTTGACGGTGACCTCTACTATGATTCTCTTCTTGCAACTAGAATCACCATCTTAGAAAAGCGATCCACAACCACAAAAACACAGTCATTGCCCCGCTTGGTGGGCTAGAGGCCCAACATGTAGTCCATTGAGATGGATTCCCATGGTCTGTCAGGAGTAGGCAAAGGGGTGTACATGCATTGTTTCTTAGTGGTTGGTTTGGAAATCATGTAGGCAATGCAGGACTTTCTATACTTGTTGACCTCCTGTCAAAGTTTCGGCCAGTAGAAATGTTTTTGCATCATTGCCACTGTCTTTTCTACACTGAAGTGTCCTGCCACCCAACTGTAGTGGGATTCCTAGATCAGTTTCTCTTGCTCTCTTGATGGAACACATATATGGCTCATACTGTTAGCACCAGGAATCACCCTCAGACTTTAGTGAGGATAAGTCCAGTACCCATTAGTGTATACAGTAAATGTAAATGAGTTTTAAGGGGGTCAAATGGATAAGACTCAAAATAATAACATTCCAACTCAGAAAATTTGGGCTAGCATGCACAAGCAATTGAGGTCTTGTATCAACTTCAGTCAGTAAGTTGGAGTAAAGGTGAATAGGAGGAAAACTTTGGTGATAAAGTGTAGAGGTATGCTATGGACATCAGGTCTTCCAACAGCCTAAGGGGGAAAAAAATCAAATAGAAGATTCTCTTGAATTCAAATTTTCAAGGAAACTGAAAGACATTATAACAACACTATAATCAAACATTCATCATACTATAGTTAAAACAATCCATGTGAATCAGTCAATCATGAACTCTCTCAGTATCAGAGGAAAACAAGATGGAAAAAGAAAGCTGACTTAGATTAATCAAGAAGTCTCAAATCAAGTAACATAATCAGAGAACTAGTGTTCTTCATCAAAATATTACAATAAGGGATCCTAGCTCAACCATCGACCATTACAAAATATCAAAACTACCTATATATAAGTAGAACTGTTGCAACCATCAAGAGTGTGATCCGATTGTTGCATTCAAACTTTTCAGTCCACGTCTGCTCTATCAGACTGTGCATATAGTCTACTGTTGTCAGACGTGAGCTCTTTCATCTGGGCCTTCTCTATGATACTGGGCATGCAACTCTCTTTCAGATGCGAGATCAAATATGTCAATTCTTTTCTGGCTTTCCATTTATTTGCTGAGACAAGGCCTCAACCACCATGCTCAATCTCACTAACTGCCTTCATCGGTATCAGGATGAGGCTTGACACCCATAATTGTTCCTAGAAGGTTCCAACGACTTATTCGAGTCAATTTTGACTCCTAGAGGTTATGGATATCTTATTATATGACCAATACAGGCGCAGTGGGTGGCAGGCCAAAATTTGCTTCATAGATCGGCCTTCGAGAATTTCAATTCTCAAAATCCATTTGTCTTCCGCTGCTTTTATCCGAAGCGAAGGATATGGTGACACATGGCTCCTACTGATCAAAAACTCATATTCTCTTTGGGCACTTTGGGCTTCGGACCTTCGGGACTTTGCAATGTTTCTCATTCCCTCGATAATTTTCCACCATTGATATTTCCCAATGAGATCTATGGCCCAGATTTAATCTTTTCTCAACCATTGATTTTGGGCCTGGAATGAGTCTCTCTGAGTGTTGTGCTTTTCACTCATGGTTGCAGCCTGCAACCCTTGACAACTTTATGTGATAAAATTTGGCTCCATAGGGGATGGCATGCTCCCTGCGAGCTGCCAAGAACAAGTAGTTCCAGTGCCTTAGTTGTTGGGTTATGGAGTCCGGCTCAAAACATTTCGTTGAAGGTCAACATGTACACTATTATACTTATAAAAGGAAAACAAAAGCATATGCTCCAGAAGGAGATTATTTATGTACAAAACCTAAGCTAACTGACTTTTACAATGGGCTAAGTGAAGGCAAAATTCCACCAAAGCCATTCAAACTGTTTGATAATCAAATCCTTCGCTGCACTGCAAGTGATCCATAAAAAACAAGGAGAGTGTGGCAGTTGACTAATTTCATTCTTATGATTGCCCATATTACTTTCAAATGATTCTAAAAATATCAATGTTGCATGCTCCAAATCATTTGATAAGTATAAGTGTATGTACTCATCGATAAGGTCATGAAACTGAAGGCAACGCATGATTAAATTATGGAAGGTTACCTTCATTGTGTCATAGCCGCTGATAGTTTGTTTGATGTGTTCTACATGCACACCTGATTGAATGAAAACCACATTCATCTGTGGGTCAAAAATATGCTTCCTGTGAACTATAGGTACAAGTGGAAGAAGGCTGGATTGAGGAGGTTGTTTATCCACTGATGATTGTTTATTTACTTCTAGCTATGTATAAATGATTTCTTCACATGCCTCAACTAAGGGCTGCTCCTGGTCAAAATCTTGGGTTGTGTCTTTTGTGACAAGGCCAACTTCTGCATCATCCTTACTGTCTTCATAGTGATTAAATATAAGATAAGCTTGTTGTTCATCATCACTAGAATATCCATAAAATATGGTTTGCCTTTCATTTCTATGATCAACCTTTAAAACAATAATTTCATCAAGAATACAACTGTTAAAAATATCCATTTCAGGAACAGTAGTAACTTCTACTTCTAGTTGTTCACACACATCATTTTCGTCAAGACAAGTCTTCTCATGGATACCTGCATCGAAGAACAAATTTTCCATAGTCTTTTCTTCATAGGGACATCAGGTAAAAACTGCCTTACATTCAGAGTTGAGATGATACTCACTTTGAATCCTACCATAATCTCTGAGGTTCTCCTGTACTTCCTCAACATCCATGAATAACTATGATAAATATGTATATTTCCTTTCTCTTAGGAGAAGGAAAAGCTCTGAATGATGAGCCATGACATAGTACACCATGGAAACAGTCTCTATGGGTTTGATCTCTACATGCATACTATGATAAACAATGTAAAACCTCCTATTGAAGACATCCAAGGATTCCTCTTCCCCTCTCCTTAGGGCATTAAAATCATCCCAGTACTAATCAAGGGACTTGTTCTCACCCCACCACTTTAAAAAAACATTGTATATCTTGACCCAAGAACCAATGGAGTCAGCTCCCAAACCCTTAAACCATACAACATCATATACTAACAAGGATTTGGAAAACAATCTCGTGGTAACATCCTCATGAACTATCTCAAACTGATCAATAAAATTCTCGAAAGCCTCCACATGCCTCTCAACTGTAACATGATCCTCTCTAGAAAAATGAGGAAAGTACTTAAATAAATCAAGAGGATAAGGATGAAGATGATATGGAAGCTTTAAAGGTTTAAACGGCTTGTCTCTGGTTCTAGTTTGAAAACTAGTGGGATGAATATGAGTCTTAACACACTGATGGAAAGGCTCAACAGTAACAATAGGATGTGATGAGATTCGAGGAGGCTGTGGATCAGTTTTAACCTCCCCAGGGCTGCAAGGATGATTAAGTTTAGGAGGGGTTTCAATATGAAGCTCATGTTTATGAGTAGGCTGAGTTGATGATATAATATCAACATCTACAACACAGGCATAAAGCAGGTCTTCTTCTTCCAAGGATGGATATATAATGGAAGTTTGGTGATCAACCGAATAAACAAAGAAAAATATGATCCTCTTTATATGTGAAGGGAAAAACAAAAATGAGTTGATAAAGAACAACATATGTTCATGAAGAAATATCATAAGATTATACCTAGTCATTCCTTTCATCTTTCTGTCAATAGGATCCTCCCCAGTGGATTCTATGATGTGGAGTCACTAGGTAGATGATTACAGCCAATTTCTATATCCCTGTCTTGTCTACCATTAAGAGTTGGATCTATGTTGTTCTTACAAAGGAGCTCTTCAAACTGGTCAAATCCGTCCCCGACAATGGCACCATTTATGTTAGCACTAGGAATCACCCTCAGATTGTAATGAGGATAAGACCAGTACCCATTAGTTTATACAATAAATGTAAATGAGTTTTAAGGGGGTCAAATGGATAAGACTCGAGATAATAACATTCCAACTTAGAAAATATAGGGTAGCATGCACAATAAATTGAGGTCTTGTATCAACTTCAGTCAGTAAGTTGTAGTAAAGGTGAATAGGAGGAATAATTTGGTGAGAAAGTGTAGAGGTCTACTATGGACATCAGGTCTTCTAGTAGCTTAAGGAGGAAAAAAATCAAACACAAGATTCTCTTGAATTCAAATTTTAAAGGAAACTGAAAGACATTATAACAAAACTATAACAAAAAATTCATCATAATACAGTTACAACAATCCATGTGAATCAATCAATCATGAAATATCTCAGTATCAGAGGCAAATAAGATGGAAGATTAAAGCTAACTTAGTTTAATCAAGAAGTCTCAAATAAAGTTACATAACCAGAGAACCAATGTTCTTCATCAAAATATTACAATAAGGGATCCTAGCTCAACCATCGACCCTTACAAAAATCAAAACCACCTATATATAAGCAGACCTGCTGCAACCATCAGGAGTGTGATCAGATTTCTCCATTCAAAGTGTTCAGTTGATGTCTTCTCTATCAGACAATGCATATAGTCTTCTGTTGTCAGACACGAGCTCTTCCATCTAGACCTTCTCTATCAGACTGCGCATGTAGCTCTCTGTCAGATGCGAGCTCAAATCTACCAATCCTTTTCTAGATTTCCATTTATATGCTGAGATGAGGCCTCAACCACCGCTCTCATTCTTAGTAACTTCTTTCATTAGGATCAGGATGAGGCCTAACAACCATAATTATTCTTAGACGGTGCCAATGACTTATGCGAGTCAATTTTGACGCCTCACAGTTATGTAGATATTCTTCTGTGACGAATACAAGTGCAGCAGGTGGTGGGCCAAAATTTTCTTCGCAGATTGGCCTTTAGGAATTTTGATTCTCAAACTGCATCTGTCTTCTGCTGCTTTTATCCAGAGTGAAGGATCTGGCGATGCGTGGCTCCTATTGATCGATGACTCAGATTCTCTTCGGGCGCTTTGGGATTTGGCCCTTTGGGTCTTTGCAATGTTTCGCATTAGCATTATTTTGAAATCTTAATTCCCTTGATAATGTTCCACTGTTGATCTCTCCCAATTAGATCTACGACCCATATTTAATCTTTTATTGACCATTGATTTTGGGCCTAGAATGAGTCGCTCTAAGTGTTGTGCTTTGCACTCATGGCTACAACCTACATCCCTTGAAAAATTTATGTGATAGCATTTGGCTCCACAGGGGATGGAATGTTCCCTGTGAGCTGCCAAAAACAAGTAGTTCTAGTGCCTTGGCTATTGGGTTATGGAGTTTGGCTCAAAACATTTCGTTGAAGGCCAACATGTACACTATTCTACTTATAAAAGGAAAACAAACACACATGCTCTAGAAGGAGCTTATTTATGTACAAAACCTATGTTAACTGACTTTTACAATGGGCTAAGTGAAGGAAAACTTCCACCAGAGCCATTCAAACTATTTTATTATCGAATCCTTCACTTCACTGCAAGTGATCCATAAAAAAAAAGGAGAGTGTGGCAGTTGTCTAATTTCATTCTTATGATCGACCATATTACTTTCAAATGATGCTAAAAATATCAAGACTGCATGCTCCAAAGAATTTGAGAAGTATAACTCTATGTACTCATTGACAGGGTCATGAAACTGAAGGCAATGCATGATTAACTTATGGAAAGTTACCTTCATTGTGTCATAGCCACTGACAGTTTGTTTGATGTGTTCTACACGCACACCTAATTGAATGAAATCCACATGAATCTGTGGGTCAAAAAGATGCTTTCTGTGAATTTTAGGTACAAGTGGAAGAAGGTTGGACGTAGGAGGTTGTTGATCCACTGATGACTGTTGATTTACTTCTGGTTGTGTATAAATGATCTCTTCACGTGCCTCAACTAAGGGTTGCTCCTGGTCAAACTCTCGGGTTGTGTCTTCTGTGACAAGGCCAACTTCTGCATCATCCTTACTATCTTCATAGTGATCAAATATAAGATAATCTTGATGCTCATCATCACTAGAATATCCATAAAAAATGGGTTGCCTTTCATGTCTATGATCAACCTTTAAAACAATAATTTCATCAAGAATATAACTGTTAAAAATATCCATTTCAGGAATAGTAGTAATTGTTGCTTCTAGTTGTTCATACACATGATTTTCATCAAGACAAGGCTACTCATGGATACCTGCGTTGAAGAAAAAAATTTCCATAGTTTTTTCTTCATAGGGACAACAGGTAAAAACTGCCTCACGTTTAGAGTTGAGATGATACTGACTTTGAATCCTACCACAAGCTCAAAGGTTATACTCTACTTCCTCAGCATCAATGAATAACTTTGATAAATATGTAGATTTCCTTTCTCTCAAGAGAAGAATGAGCTCTGAATGATGATCCATGACATAGTACACCATGGCAACAATCTCTGTGGGTCTGATCTCTACAGGAATACTATGATAAACATTGTAAAACCTATTCTTAAAGACATCCAAGGATTCTGTTAGTAACATTTATTGTCTGGGGCACAAGAGCATTTGGGTCAGCGAGTCGCATGAGGAGCGCCCAAGCACAATGCGAAAAATCTCATTTCAGACCTCCAAGCAACCGAGCGAGCAGTCTGATTTCAAGCGGTCAGGATTCATCCAAGGGAACAGATCGACGGTCGGCGAGAAAGCACAAATAGCAGAGTTGTGCTGAGATTAGCACAAAGAGATCGTGCCCATATTGTATGCAGGGAAGAATAGTGGCCGTCCATCCAAAAGGACACGTGGCGCGAGATCCAGTCACGTCGGCTTTTCAGTAGTCGCGAGTTCAAGGGGTGAAGGTTTTATGTCGTTTTAGATCTCGAAACCTAGAACCTCGAAGTGCCGATAGAGCCCAAGGTCGAGCCCACAGTATCAAGGGGCAGTCTCAGTTGTCCATCTGAAATGGACACCTGGCGCGCGTTTGAGCCGTCTCGACGTTTCTCCCATCGCAACTATGATAAGCAAGGATCAACTCCTTCCTATTCGCGAACACCGAAAGCGCCTATGGGAATAAAAGTAGGGTCACAGTCCATGGTCACTTGGGAAATAAAAGAGCTAAGCAAAAGGGGCCAAAAGCATCGAGTCCAGTCGTCGAAAGGATCGTCTTGATTTCCAGGTGCCATCGGATACGATTTTGCTCCGGTGTCCGCTTGGAGTAAATGAAGGAAAGAGTGGGTGGTTGAAGCCTCCTTTCATGCATTAAGTGAAAGATATGGCGAGCCTGGCTAGCGGTCTGATCAAGAGGGTCCTGTGTACCCATTTGTCTAGAGATGCCATGCCGAGCTCTCGACTAGCTGGAGGAGGTTTGCACATGCCAGCTCGGCTCATAATGGCTCAGCTACTCTCCTTGCAGGGGCCATACGTAGTTAAAGTGGCGTTTGAAGAAGGATATCAGTATGAGTTTGACTGAAGGGACACCAAGCCTTGGGTGACTGGGCATGCCTCTGTTAGGTGATTTTCTCTGAGGATATAAACTCAGTCTTTGTATTTTTGTAATCTATCGATGGTTGAGCTAGGATCCCGGTTGTAAAAATTTAATGAAGCACTGTATTCTGGTTATTTTTGGACTCTTGAGACTTCTTGCCAGGTGAATGTCAGTTTCTTTTATGTCTTTGTTTACACTGTATTAGAGCAGCTCGGAACTGGAGGATCCAGTTGAGTTGTGACTATTATAGGATGATGTAGGTTGGATCACTATAATAGTTATATTGTTCTAATCGGTCTCTGTGAACTCCTTAGCGCTGAATGACTTGGAATTGGAGGATCCAATCAAGTCTTCCTTTTAGTTTCCTAAAGCTCTGAACCAGGAAGATCTTGTATTCAGAGTTTTTCCTCTACAGACTGCTGAAAGGCCTATTGCCTGAGGTAGTTTTCTCACTCTTCTCCTAAGTCTTCTACCTATTCATCCTTTAATCAACTCCCTGACTGAAGTTAGATCAAGACCTATTTTGTTCCTTACATACTAGACCCAGTCCCTAAGTTGGAGAAATATCTCCTTGAGTCTCTACCCATTTGATCACCCGCAAAAAGCTATCATGACATAAAACTGATGGGCATTGGGCTCTGCTCCTGCAAGCAATCTAGGAGTGACTTCTGACGCTAACATTTCTGGCGTCGTTGTCAGGGATGAAATTGAAGATTTTCCCTGGGTAGAACGAAATTGAGCCTCTGATTTTGAAGGTGCATCATATTATCAGAGCCTTTGAAGATTGCTAATATGCACCTGGTGACTCCATTGTGACGACTCCACTGTGGCGAACCTACTGTGTTAATTGTGGCTTTTAGAGGTAGACACACGGGGTCTCATCCACAGCTTCCTCTAGCTACACCTGAAACTGATCCAGAGGTGGTTCTCAGGAAAGGAAAGTCCCCTGAAGAAGAAGCTTCCACCGCCAAACCAGGTAATCTGCCATCTCCTTCCATAGAAACTCCTTTTTCTCCTCCTCAATTTCTTAATAGACCTCCTTTAGAGGTTTCCCGTTTCCTGAATTTTAGGAGTGTTCCTGCTGAGTTTTCCCCTCCTGGTCTGGGATTGGAGGGAGAAATCCTTGTCACTCCGTTCTCCTCTGAAGTTGTACCTTGTCTTAGACCCATGACTACAGAAGATTTCCCCACTCCTATCTTTACTGCTCCTCCTCTTTTTACTGATACTACTCCTGTGAAAAGAGGAGCACCTACTGACTTGAGCTCGTTAACCTTCTCCTTAAATCCCCTTTTGTTTCCCGTTCCATTTAGAGGCTCATTCCCCTTAGCCCCTTCCTGAACTCCTTCTCCTCCAAAATCTCCTCCGCCTAATATTCCCATGGCTGGTGCTAATCCCCCTTTAAATAGAATGGATGCCATAGTTGCTGCCAGGTATGCTCCCTTAATCCTACCTCATCCCATGAATCCTCTCCCTGTTGGAGATTACTTGAAATATATGCCCAAGTTCACTGGAGAAGGGGACATAACTGCGGAAGAACACCTGGTTGCTTTCTACAGTTATGCAGACAACCTAAACATTGGAAATGAATATGTCTGGATGAGGGTTTTTATCCAAATCCTGGATGGTGAGGTAAGGAAATGGTTTAGAGGATTAGCTCCCGGATCTATTGCTGGAATTGAAGCCCTGGATAGTGCTTTCCTGAGGCAGTGGGGAGATAGGAAGGATTTCATGTATTATATGACATAATTCGGGTCTTTGAAGAAGATGGAAGGAGAGTCTGTATCTGACTTCTCCAAAAGATTCACTAAGATGTATAATAAGATTCCTAATGAAATAAAGCCATCAGAAGCCTTGGCCAAGATTTCCTATGCTAGTGCGTTTGGCCCCGATTTCTGTCTTTTATTGAGAGAAAGAAGAGCCGCCTCCTTAGCTCAAATGAAAGACGTGGCCATAGAAGTGGAATCCAATGTATTAGTAGCTGATATACTAAGGAACAAGGCTGACGTGGGCAGGAGAAAGGGAAGATCTGATGCCTCAATTTCCGAACCATCGGTGCCCCACCCTCAAGTAGATGAACTGACCAAGATGGTGAAGTCTCTGTCTGCAGAGATGGAAAGAATGAAGGTAGAGAGGAGGAAAGCATACAAGGGCCCTCAGAACGCCAAAAAAAAAGGAGGTTTTAGGAGGCCAAAAAATATTTCTCACCCGACTATGCAAAGAGACAGAGACGACCAGAAAATTCAGGCCCCTTTTCAAAACAATTTTGTGGCTAAGGAAGAAGAAGGGGAAGAAAACGAGATTGATCCTAAAATCCATTGCTTTGGAGACACTCCTCCTTTTCCTCATCTCACTCAATTAGCATACGAGGATTATCTCATGGACAGTCAGCTAAATGAATTGAGCAAGGGCGACAAGGCTAGTGGCAACCAAGGCAGATATGATCTGAGGTCTAAGAAGATGACTGTAGCACCTGATATTCCTGAGCGTGGAGCAGAGAAACCTGCTAATGAAGTAGAAGACAGTCACAAAGGTAAGAAGCACCAACCCCTCTCTCCCATAGTCTAGAGTCATGTTCCTGAAATAAGAGAAATCCCTAAGCTTACATCTTCTTTTAATTTCGAGCATGAAATCCAAAAGATCAGAATCCCTGTGCCCCTAACCGAATTAATTAAACAGAAAGGGTTCAAGAAGCGCTTCTCTGAGACTCTACAGTTCGAGACCTCATGCCTTCCCACAGAATCCATCAATTTACAAGATGAAAAGCCTGCAGTTATCCTAGGTCCTATGGTAGAAGACAGGAATGACTCATCCCCTCCCTTCTACACTTCCTTGAACATACATGATAAGGTA